>JAOEHK010017575.1:0-10123 GCA_025447835.1 Labidoglobus nevermanni | reverse complement strand
TATTCCCCGTGTTTGTCCGCCAGCAGTGTCTACGAGTACGGGATTTGACACAATCCACCCATGAACTGTTATTAGCTCTACTCTTACGTCGACCCCGATTGACATCTCGTCGACCCCCAGTTTCTTGTTTCGTTCTCGTCGACCCCCTGCAAGTCAAAATCGGCCCCCAGGGGTCGATATCGATCACTTTGGGAATGACTGGTTTAGAGCGGTCTACGCGTGGGCAATACGAAAGTGTTTTTATGGAACCGCTTTTTACACGGCTTGTTAATCGAAGAATTATCCCAAGTAAGTGCACGTACCGTAAGAAGGGCTCATTTGCTGGATACATGGAACATGCAAACATGAAATCATGCCATATCATTATTCCCATTTCGTCTGCAATATTGTAGAATGCGTCGGACTCATACATGCCCCCGCCCCACACCCGTATCATATTCATGTGTACATCTTTGGCGTTTTGCAATATTCGACGAATCAGTGTTACGTTATTCGAATGCTCAGGTAGAATGTGACTTGGAACCATATTCGATCCCTTGGCGAAGATTGGGATGTTGTTTACTCGAAAGTAGAATGTGAGTCCGGATCCTATCAGAGCGCACATGTTGTTGTTGCTCATGTTTACAGTTAATAAGTCGTAAATTTTTAATTAAATTCAAATTCGCACACTACCCACCAATTGGTGTCTGCACCAGCTCCACTTGACGAATTCCAATACGAATTGCCTTCGTCGACTCACCACCACCAGTTTTTATGCTCACACTCAAGTCGTAAAGGCGCTGTGAGCCGAATCCATTCGGCCACCATAATTCAAATTTAGCCTAGATTAGGTATCACCACCCAGAAATGTTGTAGAAACAATGCGTGCTTAAGTAAGGGTAGTTTAATCGATCTGATTAGCTCATACCATCGGCAGGACGATTTCACGACTGATAATAAATTCTCCATTGCAGGAGCGCTCGTTAAGATCATAGTTGATTATATCCATATCAATATCATTAGTTACGGTAATGCTAAGCACTCCAATGAGTAATTGCTGTTTGTTTCCTGCTGAATAAATTGTAACATTGAAAACGTAATCTTCGTCCACCTGGCGCATTGAAAACGTGATATCCTTCACGTAAGTGACGTCGTATGCAGTCAGATAAACGTCCTTCCACAATCCAACTGAAATCAAAACATCTTACTTTAAATGTACAACTCTGAAGAATTTCAAGAAGTGAACCTGACGGAAATGCCGGCCCCCAATCCCATGCGAACGACGCCTGCATTTTTCGTACATGGTTGACGTGGCACTCGCCATTGTACTCTTTTGGCACACATTTCGGAGGAATTGGATAATTTTTCGCTTGCTGATCATATAACTCTTGTGCTCTTATTACAGGTGAGTCAAATAATAATGTTAGTTGGTTGTGCCCATGCTAAAAATTTATTTGAGTATATTTTAAGAGCTATTGGAATAATTGTGTATTCAATTCGAAATTTACATTTAGCTTGCTTCTCACATCCAGTTCATAGCGAACAAACATATTGTCTAATAAGCCAATTGTGGCTCCATTTAAATAGACTTTTGCGAATGTATCTACACCGTCAAATACCAAATCTACGTGTTTATATTTTAATATGTTTTCATCCACTGCAAACAAATAAAAATCGTAATAGATTTCACATATCTGATAAAGTCGACGAATGTGGAGGGGTATACCACAGCAGGAGGGTTGGCTGGAATATAGGGTTAGGAGAAGCATCTACCACTGACGGATAACCAAACCGCCCTTAAAGTGCTGTCATGGGAACATATCCGGTTGGTCGCTGTGAAGGAGTGAGCATAACGCTAATCTGGTTGCCAAAAGACCAGGAGTATCCTGGGCTTAGGAAAGAAGATGAATTAGTAAAAAGCGCAGCAAACCTTGCACCAGTCGGGCCGGAACCTATTTCTGAGGGCCTTAGTGTCAACAGAAACAGAGGATGAATGAGAATGAGCACCGGGAATGCATCACTCCAAGATATTCCTGTGGAGAAAACCAACAACTACCTCCATTCGACTTGCACTCTCTTGGGGGACGTGGAAGGCTAAGACAACTCGTAGGACTCATTACGAGTGACTGCGGGCTCAACAATCCACTATGCAGCTACTGTTTATAAGGGGATGAAACGCCCCAGCACATAGTGGGCGAGTGCAACGAACTAAGCGTGCAACGGAAGGCAACCTTAGGGATGGAAGCACTGACCCACGCCGAGATGGCAAAACTTTCCTGGGAGGAACTCATGCACCTCTTTGAAGACATGAGACGACTAGGTGAATAATGGTGGGATAGCCCAAAAGGACCCGGAGGACCTAGGTGCGGGGAACCGGAAGCTACACCGATCCCGACGTTACAAAAACGCCAATAAGGATAAATACCATTTGTATACAATATTATATGACTTTTTTGATGCGTATGTTAAATATTCTTAATTAAGAATTGTTATTGACTCCGATAACTTCAATGCTAATAATGTTACCTTCATTTTTTACACTTCCACCACTTGCAGCTAACGACATTTCATCGTGTTGTTTCATATCTTTATTAAGTCATAAAAGAGGCGTTATATTACATAGTTGGTTGGGTTCCGTAAAAACGTGAGTGGCAATAAATTGCAACGCAAAATATCGTCAAATACTACTTCACTTAGGTACAAAGAAAATAGAAAACGAGACCTTACAAAAAAGAACGAAAAAGAAAAAGGCAGGACTCGGAGACAACAATAAAGGTTTTAAGAAAAAAGAGAGTGAGATGGTTAACACATGTATAGAGAAAAGGGGAAGGAGCGACGACAAATACTAGGATGGAAGATTACAAGAACAAAAACATCTCATCGATAGAAGAGGTAGTAGAGGATGTCAAGAAAAACGGAACACAAAAATTGCAAGAAAAAGCAAAGTATAGAAAATTGTGGAGAGATCAGATCAGAGATCAGGGCGATCAAGTAAGAATTGCAAGTAAACAGGAACAATTCCACCTAAGAAGGGATTTATAAATCTCAACTAAGGGGATTGCGAAACTCAACATTAAATAGAAAGCTATATATATACTTCACCTACGAAGTTGCCCATTATCTTTAATAATAATTAATGATTAAAATATCGGACGAAGTTTGCCAAGCTTGAAACATGTTTGATCATTCTCTCCAAAAACTTCTACGTGGGAACATATTTTCTCAACAATAATAAAAGATGATTACGAGTAATCATTCGAAATTATATATGGAAACCATGCATGCATACCATATATAGCGTCTGCATAAGCGCTGGGGAGATTTTCCGCAAATTTGCTGTTAATGCTAAACCAAGAAATGAAATCCAGAATACGTTCCATAGTTCCAAAATGTAACACGATTCTATGTGCCACAGGATAAATATTTTCAAGGAAAACTTTATAAAGGAGAAATAGAGAATTGCATTTTGGGGGGATTCTCCGTAATTCCCCGTAACGGGCGAATGTGTTTGGCGCACCGTAAAATGCAACAGCAAATCGATTTTCTGAAATACACCCATACCTCACTTTGCGCCGTTGTTACGTTCCAAAAAAACACGACGCAAATTGAAACGACGCAAAGTGAATTAATATTTTCTATAGGAAAAAAGATTGCAGACTCGAACCCAAAACAATGCAACTTCCAAAATCTACGACGCACAGTGATAATTTTCAATTAAGCAGCGACGCAACTTCAAAACATCGCAAAACGAAACGACACAAAGCGAGGTATGGGTGTGTATACCATGTCACTGCAACACCGAATGCTTTAAATAATACTGATTTTGACCGCGAATAATCGAATTATTAGCCGCGAATACATGGTTCTGGTCTCATTGCTACAACCCACGAATAGCGAACGCCAGGAACCCTGCAAACCCTCGAATATGGAGATCCTACTGTGTGTGTATTTGTAAATTGAAATTTATATTAAAATTGTGGAGTACCCAGCGTTGCTTGGATTTTACTATTATTTGCCCATCTCCCCGTCTGTCTGTTCTGCCCGTCCACCCGTTAGCAATCGGTTTGCAGTATCGTGCCCCGCTGTCTTAGTCTATTTGATATTGCATGGAAAATTCATTCACGTGCGCATTCGTTCGGTAAACAATCGTTGCTTGGCAACGGACAACGACGCATGCGCAGTAGACTGCATTCGAGCGGTATTGCCGTGCCGTTTGTCGTGAAAAGTGTTGGTTTCTTCGCTATAACATTCGAACCATGAGGTTCGTCCAATTTTCCTTTCCGTTAGCGGTGTCCCAGAAGTACACGGAACATGCTCAATATTTCATTTCCATCGAATTCTTTGTATTTTAGGAGTAAATCAATAACATACACACACACCATACACACGCACATACATTCATTTTTATATATAGAGACTAGTGGAGTACCCAGCGTTACTTGGGCTCTACTACTATGTGCACATCTACCCGTTCGTCTCTTCTGCCCGTCCACCTGTTAGCAATCGGTTTGCAGTATCGTGCCCCGCTGTCTTAGTCTACTTGATATTGCATGGAAAATTCATTCCCGTGCGCATTCGTTCGGTAAACAAACGTTGCTTGGCCACGGACGACGACGCACGCGCAGTAGACTGCATTCAAGCGGTATTGCCGTGCCGTTTGTCGTGAAAAGTGTTGGTTTCTTCGCTATAATATTCGAACCATGAGGTTCTTCCAATTTTCCTTATCGGTTATCGGTGTCCCAAAAGTACAAGGAACATGTTCAATATTTTATTTCCATCGAATTGTTTGTATTTTAGGGGTGTATCAAAGACATACACACACACACATACATTCATTATTATATAGAGAGATTTATGGCATGGGATATTAATTTACTATTGCATACATAAATTTTAATCTGAGAATATTATGCGTTAACTAATTTCATGCCTCCAAATTGCACTAAATGCATTAAATGTGTTTTTATAATTGTATAAAAAATTGCGTAAAATGAGTTATGTTACATTACGAATTCCCCGAAATGTTAAACGTTCCTATATGTGTTCCTATCACAAATCACAACTTGGACACTACTAATAGAAATGAAAGTTCCAATGAAGAGACTGACACTCCAAATGTTAACGATTACGGGAATCGAACCCGGCACTACGCCATTCGATTCCCGGTCCAAGTCAACCTTTCGATGTACATTTAACATGATTTGTAATCGTTAAGATTTGGAGTATCAGTCTCTTCATTCGGACATCATAGATTCGTTATATGAATATTCCAACATTGAAATAAAATTCTATGCCTTCAGAAATTAAAGTATTGTCACGTTCTTTAAAAGTGAGCTTCAAATATAAATCTATGCATTTGTCAACAAATAAAGCTGTAGCATATTCCAAATTAACATTAAAATTTTATGCTAACAATATACAATACGCTAAATTGGATTGTTGGTTTATCCATTAATGTTGAAAAGGGAAAATCCCTAATGAAATATAGGATATCCGGTAAGGATTTATAAAACTGGTAACTAATGGCTATGACGTTACAGGAATATTAATATAAAACCTACCGTTGAATTCACGCGTATAATTCCATCGAAGTTTAGAAACCCAACGGTAATTTACATCGTTGTATCCATAGAAAATATCACCAAGTATATGATTCCTCTGCAAATCACTGTAAATACCACCCGGAACAAGTCCATCTAAATCTGTATATTCTAAAAATATAATACATTGTAAAAAATTGCAGTGATTTAATAACGAAGAACCTACTTCCTGTAGTATCACTAATTTGCCAAATGCCATTGAGTGACTGCTGATATGCGCAGTTACTTTGATTAGACATCCATAAAGTACACAACAATAAATAGACGACGGCCAAGTCTGGCGATAGCGGTGTCGCACTATGACGTAAACATAACTTGTACAATTTCATGGCACTGCTGCTAATGTCACTTTGCCTGCACTGAATAGTATACACTACTAAATAATTGACTTTAGCTAGGCCGAATCACAACAAACAGAATTATTGCATTGTCGACTCTCGTTTTAATAGATCGCACTACATTTATTTCAAATGTTTCACTGGATTTACAAAAGCCTGCCAATGCATTCGACACTCATATGGAGGCTGACCGAATAGAATAGAAGCGAATGCCACGCAGTTATCAGGCATTTATCCTTGGCTAGCTTATCCATTTATATTAAACAATATAAAGCAAATTAAATTACTGAGATCGATATCTGATTTTTGTCGTATTGTTAATATTGTATGTACATGTTAATCTAATTTAGCAATTCATTATTATTGCTTCTAAAGTAACGTGTTTGGTATATTTAATAGAATTATATTGTAGAGACGGACAGGCTGATAATGTGTTGAGTTCGCCTGATTGAGGCCACTGGTGCGTAACCACCTTGATTTGTGAAGTTCATTATTCGAATAATAGCAGTGCAGATATAAGAAAACGAATACGAATATTTAGACTTATCTTCCGGCTAGCTGCCTTACTCTCTCTCTGCCTATTCGCATCTGGCCTTATATATAAAAATGATGGCCACTGGGGCATCAATTGCGGAATGCAGGAGACGCAATGAACAATAGAGGCAGCCAATTACTACAATAGATACAAAACGTCAAAAAGACTACTACAATACAGTACTACAATAAAGTATCTTAAGTTTACAACAGTGGGTAATATTGCAGACTATCTGATCGTAAATCCAGATGCGCAAATTGCACGCCATATAGGCCAACCAAATGCACATCTGTCAGGCCACATACCAGACACAGGCGAACAAACATTCATTCATGTATATATATACTATATATATACCTCGCTTTGCGTCGTTTCGTTTTGCGGTTTTTCGAAGTTGCGTCGCTGCTTAATTAGTACTAATTTTCACTACGCTTCGTAGATTTTCGATGTTGCGTTGTTTTGGGTTCTAGTCTGTAATCTTTTTTCCTATAGGAAATCTTAATTCACTTTGCGTCGTTTCAATTTGCGTCATGTTTTTTTGGAACGTAACAACGACGCAAAGTGAAGTATGGGTATATATAGATGTCTGTCCGTCTACTGTGTGTCCTTGATTTACTTCTAAAATAAAAACAATTCAATCGAAATGAAATATTGTCCATGTTGCGTGTGCTCCTGGGATAACGATAAAGTAAAGGAAAATTGTAGGAACCTCATGGTTCGAAGTTATAGCGAAAAAACCAACACTTTTTATCGTCGGTCTTCTGCGCATGCGTGTCCGTCCATTGCCAAGTAGCGTTTGTGTACCGAACGAATGCAAAAGGGAATTAATTTTTCATGACATGAAGATGAAGTAGGCTGAGGTAGTGGGGCACGTCACTGAGTATTGAAAGAATGTACTGGAATCTGCTCATGCGCCTTGAATGCCATGTCTCCGTCAGTTGCCGAACAGTACCAAATGATTGCAAACAGGCGGACGTATCACTAGTTATTATTACAAAACATATGAGTCAAACACATATTTTTAGTTTCATTTCAGCCAACGAGAGTGATTCAGAATCCTAACATTTTGAGAAAAAAATCACCACTATCAAGATTTTTACGCCTGTATCTCGCCGAACAGAACTCCGGAATGATGATTACATATATATTTACCAAAATATAGCAGTAATTCAAAGAAATGTCCAAATAATATGCAAGGTCAAAAATTGAAAATCTCGAATGCATGACCAGAAATTTATTCAATTTTCCAGAAATGTAAAAATGTAGCAAGAATTGATAAATGAGATGAGTGATGCGAACTTATCAAATCCGATAGATATTTCGAATTTCGTATATAATTTGAGAAGTTTTTGGATATGAAAGGAACATATTAAAACGCCTTTTGTCTTATTTCGGTTTTTCAGTGAAGAAAAAAGAGGAATGCAATCTTCATATGGCGATAATCATGATGAACATATAAAGAAGAGGAAAGCTAGATGTGAATATCATGCTAAAAACATAAATATAACTCAAAAGAAATCGGCTCAATAGACTAAGACGCCATTCATCCTGGCAAAAGTTCCTTTTTAATGTAAAATTTCAGCCATCCTCAAGAGAAAAGTCCAGTTTAATATAATGTCAGCAGGTGACCTTGTCACAAAATCTAGTCTGGAGCTAACCTGGTTTGGAAGAAGAGATAGACATAATTTTAAGAAAAAAACAGTTGGCAGTATTAAGTGATAATTCATGCGATAATTAATGATAATGGAGTAGCAAAGGGATAATTATGTAACCTTCAATTACAGTTATTTGATGAGGTTAGGAGGGAGGAGGCTGTATTGGCGGAATTCTAGCAACACGGCTGGCGGGAAAAACAAGGAGAGGAAAAATGATTAGAAGGCAATTCGCCACGCGCGTTGCGATCGACTCTATCTCAACAACAATTCTAATCAATCAATAATATACGAATTTAATAAAGTTTATGTCGCACTTGTAACACGACCCAACAAGGTTTACAAGAAAAACCAAGATCCTTATTAGATTTTTAGCAAGAATTAAGATGCAAATTTTGTAATTTCGCCTGCATTTCTCAAAATTATATTAATTAAAATGCATTTTGAAATAGATATATATAATAATTATTTTTTTTATCTAATTTCACATTTGTCAGGTTTGTAATATCGACCTGCGGAAATATTTATTATTTAAACATGGACTAACGACCTCTTCTGACCCGTGCATCCCTATTCAGGAAATATTTTATTACAGTTAATTTTGTTCACCGTAAAGTTTAAAATTTGAGTACACAAAGCTAAGTTGAAGCAAATAATTGGGATAGTTACTTACAGGCATTATAAATCAATACAATAGGTATATTAATTAATATAGCATATTGGAAGACTTACGTGAACCTAGCGGGTATATGGAACAATAACCAGTAAATAAGAATTTACTCCAATTTAGTGCTGCTTGTGATCAGCAATGCAATCACAGGGGAATTGTGTTTAATGTTTGGGGACACTAAATTGATATCACAATTGAACGATTGTTGGAATGCTTGATGCCGGCAAATTAGCACATATTCCTATATCACATTTGTGAATGGCCCCCATGAGCGTTTGTATCATGTCAGTCTCAATCCAAATTAGCTTTTTGTATTGATATTGTAGGCCTGAGTCCGCAGATGACTACTGCTATCCGAGGGTTCCCAAACGGCAACTCATTTGTTAACACGATGCATCATTAATGGTTGGACAATTTTATTTCCAGCCTCTAATTACGAGCAGAGTTGAATTCATCATCGATTAATATGAATGTGAATTATTAGCATGCAGTCAACAATTGCCGAGAGCAGTATCATTATTTTCGTAGTAGAAGTCGTATCGATTTTATAATTTGTAATTGACTATCAACTGCATTATATGAAACATCAATATGAAAAGAAAAGAGTTGCACCTCCTGTTAAATTTTGTGATGTAACGATAATGCGTTTGATAACCTTTAATGTTATTATCCTTTTATAGTCTCTTGTTGGACTACTCAGGTGGTTTGCTGAGAAATTAGGATGTTGTGGTATGACCAATACTAATATATGGAAATGAGGAGCATCGTAACGTCTGCGATTCGTGAGATGGTTTGCTGTGAGTATTGTTTCTCGAACAGCCGGCTGCAAGAAGTTTACAGACTTTGGTCGGTTGTTCAACCACTCATAGGGAAATTGAGATTGGATTAGACCGTCGTAGCAGAGGTTAGTTTTATCGGTCTGATCATCGTCTTTGCGATAGTAATCCTGCTCAGTGCCAAAAGAACCGCCGGATCGGACAATTGATTACTTACTTGCTCCAGCGGGCGTTAGCGCGAAGCTACCATCAGGGGGATTATGCCCGAATGTCTGGAAAATCGTATCCTGTCTAGACAAAGTAGACCAGAGGTTTCCAAACTAGGAGGCGCGTCTCCATGGGGAGGCGCAGTTCAGTATGAAGGGAGGCGGCACAGAACAAATACATATAAATAATATAGCAAGCACGGGAAATATCGGTTCCGTTACCCGAAGCTGGGGTTCCCAGTGCTTGTCGGCTGCGTCATATCACAATATCTGAACATATTATTGCATTGTTATATACAGTAAAACCCCGATATAACGAATTTCAAGGGACCGACGTGAAAAATTCGTTATATCGGGGTTATTCGCT
>JAOEHK010017564.1:0-10126 GCA_025447835.1 Labidoglobus nevermanni | reverse complement strand
GTAGCATTATGGTTAAAGTCGGCTTTCGTAATTTGGAAATTTTCGTGAAGCGCGGGGCCGGGTGCGGCTGCACGCGCCGCACCCGCGTTGCGCCGGCCCTGGTCAGAGTGAAACTGTCGCAATTAATTGAATAGCAACAAACACAATGATACAATTCATTCTAACGGCCATAAAACGAAGGCGTTTATTTGAAACGATAGTTTCGTTGGCGCTAGTGTCGCGCAGCGTCGTAACCGCCACCGGAGGCAATGACAATAAAATGGCGATTGCAGTGAGGCGAGATAACGAATACGGCAAGGCATTCATTTGCGTCCTGGGAGCGCACTGGGAAATCCACCACTGCCGCCTAGTGCGTTTCTCCCGAGGGATGTGATATTACACTGGCGCTCCAATTCTGTCGCTGCGACCATTACATTCACACCAACATACTGCCACATCGTCTCTATTCTCATGCAATTTGTTATGTGTATTGTATTGATTCAGTAAAACAATCCAGAAAATAAAGCGCAATTTTGCAATCCATACCAAATTCTAACTGTTATGATTAGATTGGTTATAATATGGGATATAGACTGGATAATGCCCTATTCAATCGCCTTAGAAGGCCAGAGGGCCACGTTTCCTTGTAAGATATGCTACCGGAATTGTTCTATGGTCTACAGAACTTATTTAGGACCCCAAAAAAGTGGGCGGTCTGGGTTACAACTTATTACCCCTTAGAAGGCCAGAAGGTCACGTTTCCTTGTAAGATATGCTGCCGGAATTGTTCTATGGTCTACAGAGTTTATTAAGAACCCCAAAAAAGTAAGCGGTCTAGATTATAACGCATAAATTGCTCATTTCAATCTTCAAGGAAAAGAATATTAGATTTAAATGCGGTAAATGTTGACGAATATTTGCAATTAACGAGCGAATTGTTGCAATAATAAGTGAGCGAGCTGATCTCACGTCAAGGCTGCCTTGAAATTGTCGTTAATTGTAATATAATTTTCATTAATAACCAACCTGCGCACCTGTTAAAGAGATTGTCGATTGCTGAAGGCAAATGCAGTCAAGACAATGGAATGAATCTCTAATGATGTGTTATTGCATAATCCACATCCGGGATGGTCACTCAAAAAGCAGGAAGTATTTGCATGACCTAAATGCAAATGGAGAATCCAGAAAGCTATTCAATCAATCATCATCCGGTGTCGTCGCTTGCTGTCGACATGCACAGCGTCGAACCCGGCACAATATATCATCCGCCCTTTGGGTCCATTGCGATTCTAGTTGCAGTTCGAAGTTCCACGTCCCTTGTCAAGCGAACGAACCTAGCGTGTGGGAGTCCCTTGCGGGAGGGACTTTTTGTCCGTGTCCGAATGCAAGACCCCGAGCCGCTTGAGTCCTCCCATTGAAAACAAGTATGCAATCAGGTCGTCCATGGTCGCCAATAAATCAACAAATTATTTTTTCATTTGCTTTCCGTAAACCTCTATCTTTCTACGCATTTCTACGCAATCTGCATAACTTTGTATGACCTCTTCATTAGCCACCTTTCAAATGCATCATCAGTTAACTGAAAACTCCGTGAACAGCGACCTTAGTGATGAGCCTAACGACATGCTCATGGTCCAAACGGAAAAAGCCGGCTATGGCCAGACACCTAAAGTAACATACCTGGATATTGGTCGTGTGCGAATACAGCCGCCAAAAGTCATTTTCATCAATCCGTTTGAAGGCAAAAGCTTCTCAGCGGTGATCCACATAATGAACTGTGGTGCGCAGCCAGCTGTAATTCGGATATTATCACCAACCTCCTCTGTAAGTGCGTCACATTTAACAGATTCCAATTCTTGTAGGATTGAGTGTGCCCGTGTGCCAATTACCACAATTGTAAAATCAGTAATTATTTGTCAGGCTCTCCAAATCCGCCTCATACTACAGGGTAGGTTTCTAAGCTGTGGCATGCAGATCAAACGAACGATCCGTTACAAGGTCCAAATGATGACTTTAGTGGAAAGTTGTACGATACCAATATACATTAATGATACCTTGGTCCGATACAAAGTGAAATTGTGAGTGATTCACTGCAATTACCTAAACCCCTGAACAGAAATGTTGCTAGTATCCATGGTCCATTGGCGGGTCCGTTAGTAGTACAACCAAGCAACGAGATTGACCTCGGCTTCGTGGACGCCAGCAGCTCGACAGCGAAACGCGTCATCCAATTGGTGAACGTTGACGTGAACCCTGCCCGCTTCACCGTGGATATTAACAACGTGACCATCGATATGACCGTCGAGCCCGTCCGCGGAGTTGTTCTGGTATTCGATTTTCCACATTCCACTTTTTCACTCTTATACCAGCTCATCGCATCCAACACACTTCGATGCAGGCGAATGAGAGCCTTGACCTTCGGATATCCGCGATCCTGCCCACCGCAGGGAGCTTCTCTACTGAGTTTTGGGTCATTTGCGACAATCCCATATGTATCCGAGTATTTGTACAAGTCGGTTATGCATGTTTGACGCCCCTGTTTACGTACGATATGAAGGCATTCACGTTCATCCGGTTCCCTGTGACCTATCGTGGGATGAGGGTGCGGAGGCAGCTCGTGGTGCAAAACAATAGTCAAACCGCTGCGTACTTTTGCGTAATGGTCGAAAATGGAATGGAAAAACTAACGCCACTTGAAGCCGCAGAGGCAAATGATGATTACAAGTTGTTCCATATCTCTCCGCCGGAAGGGTGCATGCTTCCGAATGATACGCGCGTATTTACATTCACGTTTACGGCGCCAAAAGTGAGAACACAAGAACAAATGAAGAAGAAGAAGAACACGTACCTTTTGATGTTATGCCTTCAACGGTTAGATTGTAAGGACTACAACGCAGAGGATTATGTTATCAGCAGTGAACCTATGTTACCAATGTTAAATAAGTCAATGAATTCCTGTAAGTTAAGTGCTTGAAAATGTGAAAAATGCGCAATATCCCATTGAATTTCAGTAATATATGATACCTCTATGACAATTACGGAGGGAGGTACTGATGATGAGTCCCTAATGAAGTTGAAAATTCTGCAAGAGTACCCCAAACAAATACGAATCATGCTCTACTCGCAGTTGGAAGAGGCCAATGTGTCCGTGATGCCTACAGCCATTACCCTTCTCGACATCAAATTAAATGAAACGATTAGCAGAGTGATCAACATTACGAATAATTCAACCTTGTTGCCCATCTATTTCCACTACCGGAAGATGCTCTTTATTGACATAGAACCATCGTTTGGTTGCTTGCAATCGTTGGAGAGTAAAGATCTTGCTGTATTTATAGTCAGCCGAAATTACGATAACATTAAATCGTCCATAATATTTGACCTCCTCCATTACAACAATCCACGGATCAATGACGAGTTTACCGTGTTATGTCAGATTAAAGTCGATATTGAGATAACGACCAAAATCGAAAGTCATCCAGTTGTAAGCAAAACTGAATTGTTACAGGCGAACAAGTTTACGTTTCATAGCCCGTTGCCAAGGCCGAAGCCCGAAATCATGAAGAAGCATATTGCGGACGGAGCGTATTTGGCACTACCAGACCACCAGCTTTGGCCCATTGGGCGTAATACAAAGGGTCGCAAATTTCACTCGATTTATACAGCTATATCAAGATACGAAAGCTCATTTCGGCAGTTTGCATTATCTCCCCGGGACAAGGAACTTTTAGAGAAGAAAAACTATTATGATCAATACATTAGAACCAAGCATAGACCTAGCAAGCCTGCAACTACAGAACATAGTACAAGCACATGTACACGTACAGCTGTCGACTGCCTTGCTGCTAAAGTTCGTGGACTCGGCTGGAATAATATGGAAACTCGCGAGTTCGTGCCTTTATCTCCAAGTCAACTGGCATTAATTAATGTTACACCCATGAGCTTTGTGGTGGAAAATGTAGCCTACGATTCCACGTACATTCATCGCATGATTATTTCGAATGGCAATATAAATTTTATCCTCGCATATATCAGGCCTAAGAGAAATAATATATTGGATCTGGGCGATAATGCCCGTATGACGATTGCCCCGAACGAAAAGCAGGAGGTCGAAATCACCTTGCTTATTGGTCAAGTACCCCTGTGCGTGTACGAAGTTGATGTGATTTTAAACAACTCGTTTGTAATTGAGACATCGGTGATAGTGAAGGCACTTCCGAGACATCTCCGACTTGGCGAAAATCAGCTAATCTTTGCTGACAATGAAAAGCCCAGCAAATTTATTGAACTGCATAATGACCTCAACATCAACATACCATTCAAATGGTATGTCCCGAGCTTATTTACCGTCGACCCTCCAGAAGGGGAGGTGCTCAATGGAAGGTTTGTAGCGTGTATGATTAGCTATAAGACGGGGACGAATGACTTACTCATCTACGAACTGGGTATCGTCACTGAAAATCAAAATTACATATTGAAGGTGATTATAGAAACAACTGACTACAGGGTCAAGCTGCCCAAGGTGCTCGCCTTTGGGGACCAATCGGTAAACGTGACCTGCCACAAATTACTGCCTTTGACCAACTGCAGCCAACTGGAACTGCCATTCATGGTAATGTCTCCGCTGCCTGAGGATTATTATGTGCAACCTCATCAAGGCATTCTGAAACCCTATGGTACAGTGAATATTCGCGTAAGCACAAACTGCATTCGAGTCGGGGAAATCTCTGCTAAAATTACAATATTAGTGGCTGACAATAAGAGAGTTTCCTGTGATATCACCGGATCGATTGCAATTCCAAGACTGCAATTTCGTCCGGATATTATCAGATTCAAGAAAATGTCAGCTAGCAGCTTCGATATTGTCTGTGTAACAGCGATCAATACATCGAACGCAATTGCAACCATTTCCTTTGACACCGTCCGCTTACCGGAATTGAACTATAGCGAGTTTACCAACTCGGCCTTCTACACCAACGACGACCGACTAATCATAAACCCAAATGAAGAGAAGACGTTTGCAATTCACTTCTATCCTTTCAATCCCATCATCACCTCGTCCACCCTACCCATGTCCATAAACAAATGTGTCTATTCACAACAACAGAAAACATCAATAACGAGTAAACCCACCGTCAAGATCCATGCACAGGTAGTCGCCTATAAATTAGAAGTCTCCACTTGGAGATATAGCTTCCAGTACTTTCCGCATTTCGGATACAACTGCACGACCTTGCACAAGGTGCGGATCAGTAATCCCGCCCGGAACCCAGTACAATTCTGCATCCGATTAGACGATCTGGCTGAGCCGTTTAAGTTTGATTATCTAAGTGGCGGCAATCTCATTACATTTGAATGCTCCTATGTAGTTGATCTACTGCCCAATGAAGAAATCAACTTTCAAGCAACTTTTCAGCCGAAAACACCTGGCACTTACTCTACTAGATTGCCAGTATTCGTTCGGGATGACTACAATGAAGATGTGCATAACTATTTCTACTTCACTGGCGTTTACCCACCAGCGACCTTTTCTTATTTGGGCGGCAGCATTCACCTTGGTTTCGTCCCTTTGAACTTTACTGTTATGAAGAAGATCACCATCGACATGTCGTATCACAACCCAGAATGTGCATGTGCGGCATTTGTAAACGATCCTCATTGCTCGGTTGAATTGGATTCGATCAAATTACGGAAGCTCTCTTACACCAAGTCTATCATTATCAACTTTCGTCATTCAAAGCCATATCTTTTACGAGCGAAATTTATAATGGAATGTGATTGCGCCGGATCTAACTTGGAACTGGAGGTCTTCGGTGGTTGTGAAAACTGCATTTACACCGTGCATGCATGTTTTGAGTATTTTAGACTTTCTCGTGACGGCAGTTTCAATGAGTTCTTTGCATGCGTGAGTCATCGATGCGTCTATACTTCTATACCATTCTTTTCCACAACATAGATTCTCATTTCTAGGAACCACAGCCTGTAACTACTTCCGGTCTAACTGTACCTGATGATAAGGACGATGAAGCGAAACATTCATTTAAGGTGGACCTGCCATTCTTTCAATCGGGAAAGGAACCCTTCGACCTGTACATGAACAAAGTTGTTGATATTGTAGAGCAATGGCTATTGGAACAAGTATATAGCGGTACGCATTACATGTCTATTCCGGATAATATCTGTCTTCCGGACGTGAAAACTTACGAGAAGCAAGGACGCCGTGAGGGCATAATTAAAGTCCCACTTCAAACCATTATGTTGTACCTGCTGGGCCAGGGCAATGCCGGCAACTTCGAAATAAAGTACGGTTGCACCTTTGTGCATCTCTGTCTAAAATAATGCCTTTCCAGGTACACGGATAAGAAACCTCTGTGGATGATTTTGAAAAAGTACTATCAAGATGTTCTGAATTGCCTTCTCGCACTGGACTGCTTTGTAAACCAAATTCGAAGCGAGAATCTCTTACCGTACGATCACTATAAGGAATCGATGATATCAACAGAGCGTCGTGGTAATATGCTCACATGCAACGCCTTCTACTTGCTCTCGAAGCAGTCCTGGCTAGATCTGCTACTTCAATGTTACAAAACATTTGTCATGGTGCGCATATCGCAGCTGTCCTTGTCCGCTACCTTCCCATCAAGGTCCTCCATGTTTCGGAACAGTTCCATTGGATCAATGCAACTGACGCAGGGCCCACGAGCTTCTCCAATAGCATCACCAAATGTGGTCTACGGTAGCGAAAGTACCATGATAGTAGCGTGGCTGAACAAGCACTTTGTTGATCATAAAACAATGCTCGCCTCAGAAAAATATGGCAACAAAATGACGCCCGAGTTCGCGCGCAAAAAGATCGTGGAGATCGATGTGGATTTCAATGACGGCTTAGCCCTGATATCCGTCCTCCTTGCTTACTGCCCATTCTTTTCCGAATATATTGTGGGCATCTATGCGCCGGCCAATAATCGCCTGGAGCGCTTCAATAATGCTTACTTAGCTATTAAACTTCTGACATTGCTCAATGTGAGTTTCCATTTGGAGCCAATCGACATCGTCGAACCCGTCACACTGAAGACCTTCATGTTCCTCACCTATCTGTACGAGTTTTTGATGTCGCTGAAGTATAAGGAGACTCTGGTCTTTGAAGCACACCTTACTAAGAAATGCTCCGAGCAAATCTTGATTACAAACGACGGGCGGCAGAAGCTCAACTACAGCGTCATCTTTTTCAACAACACCGACAATCTGTTTTCGGTATCGGATACGGCAATAACTGTAGAAATCGGTGCACCCGTTCATCTAGCAATCAATTTCGTTGCGCGATTTCTTCGTGTTCAGAAGACCGTCATGCTGCTCAGCGGTGAGATACCTGGGGGGACATACACCAATTCAAGGATGTTTTACCTCGAAGGTAAGCCCCAATTAGACGAAAGTGGCATTGACATTGAAGCGAAAACCGTGATTTATAAAATTATGAAGACCACATTTAATATACAATCGCCTTACTACGTCGCGGCCGATTATGAAGTGTACTTTGCTGAGGATCTTGCCAGTCAGGTGAATGATATGGTCAAGTCGCTAATATCCTTCCAATCGATAATTGAGACAAATACACTTGTGTGCGTCAAACCCGAGTCGGGAAGAGTACGTTCGGATGATAAGGGTGTCATTGAACTCAATGTACAATTGTGCAATATCATTGCGCTGAAGAGGACCTGCCGCTTGGTGTTCCGGAACAAAAACGTTGGCGACTTCATCGTGAGCATGCTTATGACCACATCACCTATTAAGCGGCAAAAAGCCATCGACTTGCACATTCAGAAGACTCTTATCAAGTATCCGTGCATATGCCCCAAGAAGCGACCAGATGTGACAAATCTGAAATGTCCCAGGAACTCGAAAGTTATGGTCCCATGTAGAAATGAATTTCTATGGGAATCTGTCATGGCGTTCTTCCTGAGCGGCAGGAATCCAGACGAAGCGGAGTTCTGGAACGAATATAAGCAAACTCCGATTGGCTCGCACATTGTCCAGCGGATTCTCTGCGACCAAAAGAAGTTTCTCAGCAGCGACATGAGCTACGTGATGCAGAATACATTCAAGTATAAAGTGACATCGGCGAAGAACAACAACAACGTGGTGGTGCAGCCGTTCAAGGAGATTACAGCTGGGTTGGACGAGGAGACTGAGATTCTGGTACATGTTAACCAACCAATTAATTCGTTCGGCATTAAAATGGTCTCGGTTGACGACAAAGAGGTGCGAAACTATTTGGTTAACATTAAATATAAAATGTGAAAACAGGAAAGCAACGAGTGAAAATAAAGATACGTTTTGAGATATGTGTAATTCCATTTGGGTCGGGTCAGGAGCTGAACATAGCGGGGTGGGGGCTTCACCTTCAAATGGCGGCAGAAGTTGGTCGCATGTGGCAGGGACCACGGCTAGCAAAGATGGGGTAGACAAGGTAAAGGCTCACACATCGGGTCGGCAAAATTTTCCTCTGCCCCGGATGACACGGAAATGGTTGTTAAGCTTCACGGGGTAGTAGAAAGCCCTGGTATGGGCCTGAAGGGGATTTTTAACCTAGTAACTCTATACCTGACTAGATAACGGGGTAGCTCACCATGCTGCAAGGCTTAGGGTAGCTGTCGGAGTCTCCGGGGGCCTACAGGGAGATTTCGAAAATGGCTGGGTTAGAATGGCCCATCCCTGAAGCGGTGAGGCTGTAAGGTTAGTCCGAATGGGAGTGAATCCTAGTCTCACAAAATCGTAATGACTACTAAATTTCCTAGTTGTGCAAAGACTTTTTGCCTTATTAAGGAAATCGTAGTTATGCATGAATATGAAGTAATTATTTCTTCGTTGCTTGATGAATGAGGAAATTACATGAAACGGTGTTATAAGAATAGGGATCTTGCACCGAATCTGAGTGAACATCTGCTGAATGTGAAGTTTTGAGTAAGCAGGTTGGTGCCCGGTTAAATAGAATCAACTTTATTGAAGGGCGTATGAATGTTGAATGCTGGCAGATAAATACAAGATGTTCATGTTGACACGTGACCCAACTACAACGATTTGAACGGATGGCAATCCAATCAGACACTGGGCTTATATAAAGTGCCGCTACGTTCGCTTCTTTCTGAGTCCATTTCTGGTTAGAATGGAGAATATTTAACATACTGTGTCTTGCAACCTGTCGCGTCTAACGTCTTTTCTTTCAACCTGCTCATACGTTGACAAAGTGCTGAAAAGTTCCCTTAATATTCTTTAATTGAATGTCATGGATGCACAACAATTCAAACAATTCGGATATGCAGCAATTGACTTCATTGCCGATTACCTAGAAAATAATCGTGAAAGGTAACTACAGTCTTTATTTAATACAATTGGTCCCTTAACATTCTACTACTTCCTGGTAAATCTTCAATGGCTCGCCCTAATTGCTGCGACCACTTTTCGTTACTTTAAAATTCCCTCATATAATGTGATAATGAATTCAATTTGCGTGTGCGAATCTAGATAATGCGCTCTAATCAACATGACTCCAGTGCTATTTTTGCAGTGCTTGATAATACACAAAGTGGTAACGAGACGCGGAATTAAAATATGTATCTGTCTCTGTCTGCCTGCTGGCAGATTAGTTGCAATCTAATTAATAATTGCTTTGCAATAATTACAATACAACTGGCAATCACCATTAAATGTCTGAATTGAAACGCACGAATTACGCTAAACCTAGCAATTTCATAATCATGTTAATACTCAATTATTGAATAAGATAATAATTGCATAACCGGAATTGAACAAAATCCGCGCATTTTCAATTAAGTATTCGATTGCACATTGTTTATTAATTGTTGAGAATCACATTCACGGTTTAATCTCTTATCAGCAAAATATTCAATATACTCGTTGGCACTGCGAGCAGAACTAAGAGAAACCCTATCCATTCATCATCATTCTGATGTAAATAATTAAATGTATTGAATGTACTATAGAAGATCGCTATTAGGTTCCACAATGGTATTTTGTAGAGGTGAAGATGTGGGCAAATCAGTAGCATAGCATGGGGGGTGCGGTGGGTGCGGTCCGCACCGGGCGGCACATTTAGAGGGCGGCAAAATGTTGATAATTGGTATGATAC
>JAOEHK010017553.1:0-10128 GCA_025447835.1 Labidoglobus nevermanni | reverse complement strand
CTGGCACAGCGTTACCGTTGACCATCGAGCGGCCAGTAGAGAGGACTACTCTACGGTCTGGCATCTCACCCCAATAACCCAATCCTAACTTCCTTTCCAAACTAAGGGGCTGTACAAGGAGGATTCACACGTAACACACAAATAAGTAAAACTTACTTGAAAAATGCTAAATGCTGCTCTAATAGGAAGCGACTATTGCACTGAGACAATTCTGGCCAATGGTTGAGTATTCTCCGTAGATATTTCTGCAAACGTTTCCTTCTTTCTTCAACCAACGCTGAATCCTGCCATACAAGAAACCGTCTTCAAATTGACAAACAAGGAATATTATTCTTGAAAGCAACCTTTTTGTTAATACTTTTCTTCGGTGGGAAGTCAAACGTTGCGACAGTAACGTCCAGTTTCTTTAAATCGGAATGCAACGCATGAAACTGGGCATAACGTCGATAAATGTTCCACTCGTCACTTCCAGTTCGTAAAAAGATCTGGTAAACGTGATGAGACTCCGATCCAGTGCCAGTGAGGAACGCAGACGGAATCCAGACATGAACGCACCCTTGATTCTCATCCGCAGCACTCTCCATCGCATCCAATGGTCCCCTCAGATCCACCAACTCCTTCTTTAGCCGCTCCACGAGATTCTCCTTCTGACAAAGCGCTTGCTGCAGGGTTACATTGAAATCCATCAATTCGGCATGCATTTCGGCAACCTGCACCAATTTTCTTTCAAACAACTTCGCCTCGGACTTGTAATCCGGCGAAGATTCGCATTCATCCTGCTTGAGCATCTTCACCGCATCCATGTACTTTTTCAGTTGCTCTTTAAGGCTGTCATTCTCTTTCGAGAGCAGATTCACCTTCTCCTGAAGCTTTTCAGTTTCCTCAGAGTTGCGCGTTTCAATGGCCGACAGCAAAGCGCTGATATCTGTTGGGATTTCAATTGCGGATGGGTCTAGGTCGGCAGCGGATGCATTTTCAACACTAATTGGCGTCAACTCCCCAATATGTGATTCCAACGGGGTGAGAGTGCCTTCTAGAGTTGTCGGATACTTGTCTCGACTGCCACTCGTTTCAATGCTCAACTTTCGGGCAAGGGGAGCTGCATGCGTGATGGATGGCAAGTTCTTTGTCTGCATCTGCATACTGCTGATACTTTGAGTATCACTTGAGCTTGACGTGCTCCCCGTTTCTACATCCATATTCTTTGCTGCGTCTCCTATTGTCCTTTTTACGAGTGACGGAGAATTACTTCCGATACTAGACGGAATACTTGTAATAATCTGGTTGTCGCTTTCCTCGTCGAATGAGATGATTGTTGTGACTTTTCGCTTCTTCTTTAAGACCTTTAGTGCATTCTTATTGTCTAGAGTAGTGCGATATTAATGTTATTCGAGAATAATTCATTAGACAGCAATATACATAGGGTCTCCATATTCGCGGGGGATGCGCTACACAATTCGCCGCGAATGCAGAAACGGAGAACATGAAATCGTAATCTATGGAATAACTTCCATGGTGCCAAAATACAACACACCTGCATGTGCAAATTTTTTCAAGAAAACCTTATAAAGAGTACTCGAAGACCCTGCTTCACGTTCATTTTTTGATTTATTATTATTGTTTTTGATCAAGGATTAGTCAATTTTCAGTCGAGGTGAAACCGACAAACCCAGGGAACCCCCGATTAATGAAATTGTTGTCACGAGTTACAATAAGGGGATATGTCACGGAAATCTTCAATACTTCGTCAACTGACGGGTACTCCCCGAGTTTGTCCCTTGCAGGGGCCCCAGGGGGTGTTATTTTCCAGTTTTTGAGGGTTTGGGGTGCCGCGAGTCAAGAAAGTTTGAGAAACACTGCCCTAACCCCATGATTTACATGTTGACATGTAAACCCAGCGTTAAGCGGGTTCTAATAATAATAATGGAATAGTGAATTGTACTTTGCTGTAATCCCCGTAATTCGCCGATTGCCCAAACGGGCAATAAAAACGTGCATAACAGCAAATCCTTTTCCGGGTGTCCTATATACTCAAATATCGACTAATATCCCCTCAACATCGAATTCTGTGAATAGTACTGAATCGGTCCTCGAATAAGAAAGTTTATAGCCGCGAATGAAAAGTTCGGGTCACAATACTCTATCCCACGAGTAGGAAACCCGCGAATAAGGAGGCCTTACTATACCTAAGACAGGTGCTTCAATAATTGGTTCCTTTTTCGGTTTATCACATTTATTGGAGGTGGACGAGTTGAATTCGGCTTTGTCGATGCTGATTGCGAAAAGAATCGAGTTCAAACCTACAACAATCGATTGAATTATTCTATTATATTTTTTTACTACCAGAGGATCTGCGGGCATTTTAAATTCAAGTAAATCCTGCTAAATTTCCTGAAGAAAATTCAATGGCTCCCATGGAAGCATTGCGTGCTACTACTCTACTGATCTAGGCTCTAGTTTTTGGGCCAATTCTTCCTTCTTTTTTCATATCTATTACCCAAACCCCATCTTCTTTTTCCCCTTCCTCTGCCGGTTTAACCCGAGCCGTCGATCATAATAAATGTGTTTCCGGTGCTCCCAGAATCACACTGCCCATAATCTATGGTCCACGACTCTTCTTTTTTTGGTAGTTGATAGAAGTGGCATTTAATAGTTTAAACTCCATTCTGGAAAGCAAACGAATTTGCCGAAGTCGAGTTTAAAAGTCTTTGTAGTTGCACTTGTAACGCGTTTCGACAACACAGGCTCTTCATCAGGCAGATGACAACTTCTTTTTATACCCACGTCTTTCAACCAAGCGAGCTTTGATTTTTTCCTTAATGGACACGAATTACCAACCATCTCCAGCCCAGTATTCGTTGCGTTCACTTCAGTTTTGGACATTTTCTTGAGGTGTTTTCTATCAGAGGATGTAGCCTCTGGAGATTTTGGACAACTCTTCCTTCTTTTTTCATATATATCACCCAAACCCCATCTTCTTTTTCCACTTCCTCTGCCGGTTTACCCCAGGGCCGTCAATCACAATAAATGTGTTTCTGGTGCTCCCACAATCACACTACCCATGATTCTAGGTCCAGGTCCACCACAACTCTTTTTCTAACCAACGTCTTTCATCCAGGCGGGATTTGTTTTTTTCGCTTATTGGACGCGGTTTTTCAACCATCACCACTCCCGTCCCCAGTTGCAGTCTCCTTACTTTCTGGCAGTTTCTTCGGAGTTTTTTTGTCAATTTTTCCTTCTTTTTTTATATCTATTACCCAAAACCCATCTTTTTTCCCTTCCTCTGCTGGTTTAAGACGATGCCATCGATCATAATAAATGTGTTTCTGGTGCTCCCACAATCACACTATCCATGATTTAAGGTCCATCACAACTCTTTTTAACCAACGTCTTTCATCCAGGCAGGATTTGTTTTTTTTTTTCTTATTGGACGCGGTTTTCCAACCATCTCCACTCCCGTCTCCGTTGCAGTCTCTTTACTTTCTGGCTGTTTCTTCGGATTTTTTTACAATTCTCCCTTCTTTTTTTATATCTATTACCCAAACTCCATCTTTTTTTCCCTTCCTCTGCCGGTTTAATAGGATGCCATCGATCATAATAAATGTGTTTTCGGTGTTCCCATACTCTACCCATGATTTAAGGTCCACCACAACTCTTTTTAACCAACGTCTTTCATCCAGGCTGGATTTTTTTTTCCTCATTGGACGCGGTTTTTAAACCATCTCCACTCCCGTCTCCGTTGCAGACTCTTCACTTTCTTGCAGTTTCTTTGGAGTTTTGTTTTTACAATTCTTCCTTCTTTTTTCATATCTATTACCCAAACCCTATCCTTTTTCCCCTTCCTCTGCCGGTTTAACAGGATGCCGTCGATCATAATAAATACATTTCCGGTGCTCCCACAATCACACTACCCATGATTTATGGTCCACCATATAAAGGGCTCCTTAGTTCTTTGTGTGGATGGCGACAGAACTAGCTTAGTATTCTGTATTCTCTTGCCATAATATATTTTCTGTTGTATTCTCTTGATAGGCCGCAGGTTGGTAAGAGCCAGAAATGGTCTCATCTTGAATAACTGTAATAGCAATTTGGGATGTAGGCATACCCACCTGCTGCCATATTCGGCAGCAAATTGTTGTTCTCGTCATCGCAGAGCAGTGCCCAGGACTCGTAGTGCGCTCGCAGGGCAGTCTTGTTGGCCAAGATGATATGGAAGTATCGCTCCAGGGAGCGCTCGTTGAGAGTGGAGCGGATCCACGCGCGACCCCTTCCCGTATCTGTCCAGATCTGCTTGAGCCGATCGTACCGCTCTTGATCGTGCAGCGTCAATTGCGTTCGCACAAACGACCAGAATGCTGGAAATGGCAAGTCTGCATTGATCTAGCTTCTTTCTTTCTGAACATACTGCGAACTAGCGCATTTTGAAAGCAGCGCTCGCGCGCTCACGTGACGTACAAGCGTTATCAGCGGCTAGCGATAGCGTGCTCGCCACAATCTCGACAATATCAGCGACTTGCTTGACGCGCCTGCTGGCGGCAGCTGCTGCGTCCGGCTTCGGTTTCAGTCCGTGGAGGAACACCGCCTCCAGGTTGTCGCACAAGCAATGCACGCACGTATCGAACTCGGTGGCCAGCTCCGTCTTGCCGCCGTAGCGCTTCTGGCAATCTTGCACGCTCTCCAGCAGACGATTGAGCAACCTTGGTGGAGCTCGGCGATTAGTCGCAATCTAATTAGACAGCGCGGCCACTCACCGGTCGGCGGTCTCCACCGGCGAAGACATCAGTATCAGTCAGCTGGTGCTCGCCGTTGGCCGCATTTATTTCGAAAACGACGATCATTCAATCGACTCGCGCTTCGCCATCCATGCGCTTATCTCTTCTGCTGCTGGCGCGCGTTATCGATGAGTAATTGTTGATGCGTGTCGCGACTGTATGCAGTTGCAGCTTCGATTCGGCTGGCAGTGGAGGGTGGCCGTCAGCTCTCCGATGTCGTCCACCTGAGTGCGGCGGGCATTCGAAGCATCGCTCGGTTACGCGTCGCGTCCCGACGACGATGACGTCCTCGTAGTCGATCCCACTGCGCCGTCGAATCGTCCATCGGCGAATGTTTATTTACGCGACGTGGTGATACGCACGGCTTGAGTGACGAGCGCCCCAATTGTGCAGTAATTTGCCAAACAATGTCAGTCGCGGCGGAGGCGAACCACACGCACGCAATGTCGAGGCTGCTCAAACTGGCGCAAAAATTCAACTGTTTCTATCTGTCCGGTGAGTGATGGGGCCTTCATTTAGCCAGCGACCCCATATTGATCAGCTGCATGCGATCCGTTTGCAGGCTTCGCCGATGCCGAGTGCAAGCCGTTCATCGTCGAAGGCTTCCAGGTCGGCCTGGTGCGGCCGGACGTCATGAAGCAGCTGCTGCGCTTCCCTGAGGTAAACTGCTCGCCACCGGCTTCGTCCATCCCTCCACGTCTGTCGGTTGCAGGTGTTCTGCGCCACCTCCGGCTTCGTCGAACTCAATCCGGCGTTCCGGGACTACGAGGAGCGCTCGAATAAGATGAACGAGGTCCTCAAGGAGCTGCGTGCCGAGAACACGTTCATCGCCCTCAAGGGCTGGCGTGACGAGGTATGCCATAGCAATTCATTGTTATTCGGCTACCAATAGTTTGGTTGATAGAAGTGGCATTTAATAAGAATTCTTAAGAAGAATTTTGGAGATCGACAACTTCGATTTGGTTTTTTCTCATCTATTTCTCCAAAAACTTCGCCAGGGGAACACCCTAATTGTTGGCATTTAATAGTTTAAACTCCATTCTGAAAAGCAAACGAATTTACCGAAGTCGAGTTTAAAAGGCTTTGTAGTTGCTTTTGCAACGCGTTTCGACAACACAGTATCTTCATCAGGCTGATGACAACTATTACTTTTTTACCAATAGTTTAACAACTTCTTCTTGCAGTGCTATGAAGTCCGGACGGAATTCAATTCCGCCAGTTTACTGCGCTTGGATAGGTCGGCGACGTGCTTGTTTGGCATTCGGAACTATGGCGTCGATATTAATGGATACGTGAAGCACCCCACCAAGGGCTTGTGCTTGTGGCTGCAGCAGCGCTCGTCCACGAAGCAGACCTGGCCGGATAAATGGGACAACATGGTGGGCGGCGGCCTTTCTGTTGGCCACGGCATCCTGGAAACGGCGCACAAGGAAGCTATGGAAGAGGCGTCCATTCCCTCCAACCTCATGAAGAACTTGACAAGCGCTGGAGCTGTCTCGTAAGTACCACAGGAGGCGCTCGACATTCGCACAATTCATTGGGGACACATCTTTTATTAGGACGTGCCTCAATATGTTGTCTGATTTACCAATAAACATTTCGCGAATAACGGGAATACATAGGAGACTTATAAGGCTGAATACAGGCATTTCTATAGGATCGGTCTTGCACCTCGTGCAATATCCGAGGTTGTAGAGAAGACAAGGAGATGCGGATCATGTCTCTATCCGGTTATGAGCCGCAGTTCATGATGTGGAGATTCTGACTATGATTATCATCACGTTTAGGCGTAGGAGCTCTTTAAAGAGGTTGCTCAAAGGGCTCACTTGTCTCGTGTAAGTCCATTTATAATAAAAAGATAAATGTAGCAGCTAGACGGGTTAGAAACCATTTCTGGTCGATGAATTTGCAATTAACAGTTGGTTTTGCTCAAATATAACTAATTTTTTTATCTAAATCAAGTCCCCAAGATCCCAGTCTTTATAAAGATCAGTGTCGTAATTATTTGCTTTTTTAACTACAACAATTGAAACATTCTCATCTAGTTCTTTAACCACGAACTCTACAATATCAACTATTCTACAATTCTTACCTTCAACTGCCTCTGGCCAGATTTTTCCTCAACACACTTTGAGTATTAATTGAGCATTGATTTACTTGGTATCTTTACTCTGAGAAACTGAGAGGGTTTGGTATCTATACCAGAACATGCATAACAGAATCTGAGAGTGTTTGGTATCTATACTCGAACATGCATAACAGAATCAGAGAGTGTAATTTCTTGCAAGCACTTGGGAATCCCTCGGGATTATAAAAAAGAATTGATTGCTCATTTATTTAGCAATTACTAAATTATATAAGCACCAAGTAAATCGAGGCTACATGAAACGTAAAACCTACGTAAAAATCGGGGTTAAACGTTCAGAAAACGTTAAATGATTTGAATTAGCGCAAACGGGTGGAGGGTGGAGACGTTGCCAAACTTCAAATTTCTTTTATGAAACTTCTTTTTATATTTGTAGTGGGTAGTCTTCCACCTTCTTCTAGTTAAATATTCTGCTTCAATCGGATCATTTTAAAATATAAGAGTAATATACAAAATGGCGGAAAATATATATATTGTGCTCAAAAGATATGGCATAATAATGGATAGGGTGGAAATATCTTTGTCAAAACGAAAAGAATAATTGTTCAATTATTCAAGCTGATGCTATTAGTTTCTATGAAAATTGGAAGTCAAGTGGTAACACAGATAGACCCTGAGCTTACTAACTTGAGTTCAATCCCTGCGATTGTCCACCACATACCAAAAACCCAATGCTATCTTCCGTACCCGTACAAGGAGGATTTGCAAGGGGTATCAAATAACAGGGCCTAAATGCTGCGTATGTTACATGCCCTCCAACAAAATTACAACAAACTAGCTTAAACACATTTCCGGAGCGAATTATGTGCGAAAGTCGAGCGCCTTTTGTAGCCCAGTCTTCTGGAAGGAGTTGTAGTAACTGGATTTGATCTTATTTGTACTTGCACTAGATTCTACTTTGAATCTGAACGTGGTCTGTTCCCCAACACCGAATTTGTCTTCGACTTGGAATTGCCGCTCGACTTTGTGCCACAGAATCAAGATGGTGAGGTGCAAAAGTTCGATTTGTTGCCGGCGGCCCAATGCTTGGAGCGCCTCTTCATGCCGGATTATAAAACGACTAGTATTCCAGTGACTTTAGACTTCTTAATTAGGCACGGCTTAATCTCGCCGGAAAATGGTAAGGAAGCGCATCACGTTCGGTGGCACTCGCTTAATTGCTGAGCATTCTTTTCTAGAACCGTATTTTACTAGAATTATTGAACTGCTGCACGTGCCGCTGCAGAAAATCTACACGTATAATCCACAAGACAGCCGGCACAATGGTCAGAACGATAGAGATTAGTTGAATGAATAAGGCTGGCAGGGGAAGGCAGAGAAGACACTGATAACGCGAATATGTACACGTGTTCATAATTCTAGTAATACTTAGTTAGCTTACTTGTAACGATAACCATGTTAAATTTATGGCATTAACTATAAAATAGTAATCTAGGAGCTCTTACAATTACATTACACTAGAGACACATCTCGCACATTCGAACGACTTCTCAATATTATCAAACGCATTTGAATTGAAACATATAGCGATAAGTTTTCCTGCACCCTGACTATTGACGATGGCCGAGATCAACTAGAGGGAAATAACAGAGCGCCTTAATTTTTACATGTTTCGGTATGGCAATGAGGGGTTTTTAGGGAAGACCAATGAGCCAGGCCTAGAATCGGAGGCGAGAGGTTTGCAGTTGATTCTACTGGCAGAGACATGTTTGCATTTCCATAAATAATTTGGCTGTGAGAACACAGTGGCGACATTCGTTGCTCATTTCCGCTAGCAGAAGGCCCTTTTGTACTTATTTCTAGTTGTGATATATCGCACGGCTCTGTTGGCACGCGATGCCCACGCAGGCAATTCGAATCAAGTCGAAAATGCGATGTGCAAATGGCATATAGTCAACGAAGATAAGTTGGAAACGTTTCGCGATTCATGTGCTAGTCTTCTACGACACGATACGTTATGTGTATAAACAATTATGAATATCGAACAAGCGGCTTCTAGTCTAAACAATATCCAATTCAACTAGTAAATGATAACGAAATGAATTGCGTTGATGGCATTACAATACATGAGCTTGCAACTTCGGCTGGCGGACGAGCGCCATTTTTGTTCAGATATGCGCTAGGTAATGGCGATCAACGAAACGTTTTCTATTTTTGAATTTGCACTATTCTAGTGGACGCATTTGCGTATGCAACGAAGGGCTGATTAAATTCTATGCTGCATTAATAGATACATAGAGATTTAGAATGAGATGGACATGTCATGACTTTATTACATATTTTATAGCTATGCGATGTTTTTACCCTTTTAGCCTCTATTTTTTGCATTATTGTAATGATACGAGTATGAAATAAATAAGTTGCAATGATGTTCTTTTCGATTCAACCGATCACCGATTATACCTTGTTATATTTACCCCTTTATTCAGACGCTCGGTAGCCAAGCGGTAACGACTTTGGTTCAATCCCTGGCAGAGGGTTACCGTTGACTATCGAGCGATCAGTAGAGAGAGGACAGTACGACATCTAAAATATCAGGCGTAGTTCCCAAACACCCAATCCTATGTTCCCTTCCAAAACTAAGAGGACGTAACATGGAGCCAAATATTGGTCCAACAAACCAACCAACCCTTTATTCAACACCAACCGACAAGAAGTCATTATCAGTTTCACGAAACAGCGACACAAATAGTTGTTGGCTAAAAGAGAAATTTTGTCTTCTCGAGCGAATCAAATGTAAAGAAAATTGAACGCTTCAACTCAGAATTACTGCGTGAAATCGAGGAAGACAGTAAAAAAACAAAAACGAAGATAGTAGGATCACATCTGCAGGTTGAACAACAACGACGCCATAAAGTACAGACCAGAGGTTGTAATAGAAGGAGCAAGGACAACAAGATCTAAGTTACGGGGGAATAAAGTACTGGAAAGAAAAGGTCACAGAATGGGACCGAATGGAGAAAAAAAAGCGGTCTGATCCACCACAACCAACAGGATCTGGAGAGCTTAGACAAAGTGGCTTAACTCAAGAGGGTGTACAGCCATTAATATATATATATATCCCCAGATCCCACAGGCGTCTCATGCATATGCGCAATCTGTTCGTCGTGCTCCTGTATCCCCAGATCCCACAGGCGTCTCATCCATATGCGCAATCTGTTCGTCGTGCTCCTGTATCCCCAGATCCCACAGGCGTCTCATCCATATGCG
>JAOEHK010017542.1:0-10139 GCA_025447835.1 Labidoglobus nevermanni | reverse complement strand
TGACGTCACTCAGGCGGCTTAAGGCGACAATGGGAATTATGGTGTTTTGGTCATATCTTGGCAACCAAGTGGTTTTTAGAAATTCTGTTTCGGCTATTAAGTTCCCCGGTGTACTCGGAACATGTATGTAACATTTCATTACAATCAGTTGAGTATTTTAGACGCCAATTGCGGGCGACTGGACATACTTAAGATTTTATATAATAGATTGTAGAATACGTACTTGAGTATTCTTGTTCATATTGCAAAACTGCAATCATTGTCGTTCGTTTGAGATAATGCATATTATCCGGAAATGCTAAACAATAATGAATTTAAGGAAGAAAAAGCGAAATCGTTTCTTTATAACAATCGTAATTATGACATTCATGATTGATTGAAATTTTAACGTTGGCCAGGAAGAACTATTTTAATTTGCTATTGCATTAACCATTGTAAGTAATGTTATAATGAGCGCAAGTGAAGTACTCAAGCGTAGGACATTCGTGGACATTTCTTTAACAGGCTTGAAATAACTATCGTCGCCATTGTGCGATGAATGAAACTAAAAGTTAAATCACATTCCAAACAATTCCTCTCACTGTTCAAAGCAAGTGATGTAAGGCAATTGTTTCACAAAGATCGACATTGAATCTCACCTTAACCTTACCTCTCAATTCCCATGACAACAATAAAACACCAGAAAACAAAAGAGAGCATGCGGACACCAGGATTCTCGAATCTAGAATGCAGTCCTAGAATTCAATTACAATCCAACTTTATTTTCCACGATCAAATATAAACCGATATGTAAATATTTGTTCCAGCGATTATTGTTGCTATTGTAGATTGCATTCATTTCACATCTTTTATGCTTCAAATTCTTTTTCCGTCCACTTTTCTGCGATGCAAATTTGTTATAATGACAATCTATATAAATATAAATGGATGTATTCTGTCCGTCTGGCTATCCGTCAAATAATTCGATGGAAATGAATTATTGGACATGTTTCGGGTACTCCTGGGACAATGTGGAAGGAAGGAATGTGGTTCGAAGAAGCCAACACTTTCCATGTCAAACGGCACTACAATAGCGATCGACGTTGTTGCCAAACAGTACCAAAACATTACAAACATTCGGACGGGCAGATGATCAAATAGTTAGTTTTAAACCCAGGCAACTGGGTACACCACTAGTTAAACAATAAATGAGTATTGTTATCACCACTGAAAATTCAAATCGTTTGTTGCTGTCAATTGACAATTAATACTATCATGGATACCTGAAATTATTCGCATATTTACGCTTGATGTTTAAATTGGAGGCAATTCGAATTATTTGCTGAGTTTTAGTTAATGCAATTGCTCTCAAGTCTTCTAATCGCCAGCTAATTGGCCGTGTTTTATCAAACATGCTCAATCTCGTTGCTCTTTGATTGCAACTGAATTGCGTTCAGACTTGATCGCCTTTGATTGCTCTAAGAGTCTGTTTAACATTTGCACTTGCACCCGGAGTTGTGCCATTGCAATAGAAGCAATTACCGTTGAAGGTTTGTCTTAAAGGAATGAAGAGAAATAAGATTGGCAAGTGCATTTGTCCATTTAATTGTGAGATTGTGAGATTTGCCACAAATGCAAGGGCGCAATGATAGCGATTTGATGATATTATTGTTGCACTTAAAAGTTCTGCAACTGGCTCGCATGTAAAACGGACGCAATTTGGAATTCATTTAAGCATTTCTTTTGTTTCGTCTGTTGATTTTTGATGGCGGAGATAAAGGGATTAATTACAGTCGTATAAAATGGCTCAGGTCGGCTGCGCTAAGCGCTTATGTGAAGCCTCTGGATTTCTCGCTTTATTGATGGTGGGAATAAAACTCCCTGGCATTTCTTCGCCTTATCGCGTTGGGTGCACTGCTAAAACGTTGCATTCAGCCAAACTGCCATCGTACAACACTTTCAATTGCGGCCATCTTTGGCGACTACACACTTAATTACATACATTTCAATGCTATTGTGCTAAATAATGCATGATCATTGTCGCAACGTATAAAAATCGAAATCTCTATTTATGTCAATGAGAAAGGAAGCGAGGTCAATAATATTTCCCGCAAAGTGGTAATGAAATCAAACAAAATCTGCAATTGGAATTGATTCATTGGCAAATCGATCCAGATAGAAACGTTTCGTGCAACACCATGTGCGAGCATTGAGAGAGCAAGTGATTTTTTCTTTTCTGTTTTACTAAGGCTGTAAGTCAGTGTAATACAGAATGTCCCACGATACGCTAACAATGGTGGTTCTTCCCATCATTACGCTTGATCTGCATGAACATCCGCTCTCATACTCGTCCCATTCCAGTATTACTGCATCACCATCCACAATCAGTTAGTAAATGTATAGTCTGGTCTTTTTACACTCTCAGGTCCAACTGCATCATTATTTCACCAAAAATCATTTTTCACGAAAGACTTTCGGTATCAACTTGAATTTTAATTTAAAGTTTCCTGTTTCAATTTCTCAGGTATTTCTGACAGGTTGTTGTTGTTGTTGTTGTTTTGTTGCAGGGCGTGTGATACACTTAGGCCCTACTATTTGGGCCCTTTGTACCTCCTCCTCCTTGAACAGAACTTATCTTTAGAATGGAAAATAGGATTGGACTAAACAACAACCACGTTTGCCATTTCAGAAGGCATTTAGATAGCGTAGTGGCTTCTCACTACTAGCCGCTAAATAGTCAATGGTAACGCTAAACGAGGGATTGAACCCAAGTCACTAGGGGTGGGGTACCAGGCGGTTGATAGGATAATACCTAATTTTAGCCTCAATTGAAGTTACGTTGTAAAACTATATTTATGTAATTTCATTTGGTAATCATATTTTAGAATTTTAGTACGAGAACTTATCTTCTATCATTTTGTTATTGCTCTCTGTTATAACTTGGAGCAGTTTTGTATTATTGTTGATGATTAAAGTAATGGCTATTTTGGGGATATAACTTAGTGCCCTTCTCTATTATTACTTCATGAAATAACAATGACACTATCACTTAACACGAGCATTTTTAAGCAATAATAAAGGCGTTGTGATGCGTCCAACTGGAGATATAGACTAGTCAATGAGGAATTTCAAAATTAAGCCTCGTTAATGGTGATGGAGCAGAATAACGAGCAAACATATGAAAACGTTTGGCATGATAAATAGTAGCAATAATAAAACATGCATTGCGGTACAATGCGGTAGCAGTAAAAATTGCTCGATAATGACTTTCCTGCTCGCAATTGACTCCACGCCAGAAATCAATCTAATTTTTTGGATATTCTCAAACTTCCTACATTCCAAGATGTACGCAATTGCTGTATTATCGTAATTACTATTTAATTTGATGAGGTAATCTATTCTGATGAATTGAGAAATGCAACAGCTATGAAAAGATTGAGTCGAAGCTAACAAGGGGTAGTTAAGGTCATGTCAATGATATTTGCAAGAAAAATTAAAAAATCAAGAACAACAGCAACAATGCGAAAACGAAAACGCGCTGCAGTTTGTCTCGAACCATTTTGACGACGTCTCCTCATTGTGGGCACAATGAGTAGCTTTGAAACAATGCGAGACGTCTGGGAACGTCCTTGAGGTGCGTCCGCCAACGTTGCTCGCCATTCGATTAAAATGCGTATTTATACATTGCGCTTCTTCCACGCCGTACAATAAGGCGAATGCAGCAGTCACCGGTTTTCTAAAGAATTGTGTGAACCAAGTTAGCGAGTTACTGGGTTCGAATGCATCAGAATGCAAATGAAGCCTATATAATATACATTGGACATTGTCATTTCATATCCCATTTTCAATTAATCATAGCTTAAAATTATTAACCCATATCTTATACCTTCACGTTTCTCTAAATATAAAATAACAGTAAGGAAAATTATGTGATTTTCTACTCCTAGTTCTAAAACATGATTTTCGTCCCAAGGGTCACGCACCAGAAGATTGTGATGTGATGGTTGTATAATCGGTGAACTGGCGGTTCTCAATGCGCCTATTAGCGAAAGCTATAAGAAATGAAAAATGACACGCCTAGCAGGCCACTTTTACACCCTGATATACCCTGTGGCGGCTTGCTTCATCGGGGCTGGCCAGGGTTTCATAGCCTTGTATGAAACTTTTGGCAGCTGGAACAGCTGCCGGAGCATGGCATCTCGTGACTATAAAAAGTCCCTCTGTGGGATGGATCAGTGAGTCGACTATTAGCCGCTCAGAAAGCTACATCCAGAACTTCAAGCTTTTGCCTTCTGCGGTCTTGTTGATTTGAGTTTAGGTCTTAGGGGGGTAATTGTACTGTGACAGTCGTTAAGAACTATGCCTTCCCAAATACCCCAAGGTTGTAGGTTTGATGTTAACAAGAAATTCACCTCCAAAACGCAAGTTCGTGTAGTTTCTTGAACGGGAAATTCAGGCTTTGGAAAAGTTAAAGATTTTACAGACTTGAATCAAATATGGAGATGTTTCTTATGTGAAGCTTTAAATTCTTCATTAATTGCTGTCTACGCCCAACGTAAGATCTTTCATCAAGTCTAATAATCCGATTGTAAACCGTTTTCACGATTAACAAGGTATGATACGGAGGAATGTAAATTTCGCGATCACAACTTGCAGGCATATCCACACTTCGGTATTGTGAATGCATTAACAAATGCGAATGAAAGATTTCCAATGCGATAAAACAAGGCAATAGCATGAAAGACACCTTAGGAAACGGTATGAAATCAAACCACATCGCACATATTTTACGCCATTGCGATCCTGCACCTCAGGTTTAATAATAAATCTACACCAGCTTCGAGTGTTGAAAAATGCATTTATAACGGACATTGAAGGATTGAATATGAGGGTATATGAAATTCCGAATCGTATCAATACGTAGCCTAAGAAATCGTCTCGATAATTATAAACGCTAGTTTCAAATTACTTCGAGATCTTGAAGAAGAATCAAGATAGACTTCCTGTGAAATGTAAACTGCAATTTGCACTTAAGATATGCTGCAGTAATCTACAGCTGGTTGAAAGCTGGAATTAGATTTCGATCGAGCTTAAGTTTGATTGTAATTAGCAAATTTGCAGTCTCATGGATATCAAGTCCGCGAGTCCTGGCAACGTCTAAGAGTCCGACAGCTGCGAATGCGTCTTGAAAGTCCTCCGATTACTTACTCCTCCCGCATTCCGATACAGTGCGTCTTGGGTCTAAAGAACGGAGCACGGCGAACAGCACAGTCATGCCAGGAAATACCTTTTAATTAATAGTCAATAAATATTTACGAGCACAGTTTGTTTGCAATGAATATTAGAAGCATTATCTTCAAGTTCACGTACAAAGTTAACGAACTAAATGAAACTATTTATGGTAGTTGCGCTGCAAGAAGAGCCAATTCCCATAAACATGCGGCTTCGCAACATAACGCGAAATGGTACTGATTCGATCATCAGCTTAAGTGACTCTTTGAGCCTTCCTTAAAGCTGTCCGCATTGTTGCTTTAACGCTCCTATTCTTATGAGCTGCCGGTTAATGAAGCAATAATGGAATCGAAGATCGATGCTGTTGTTGATTGTTTGATAATGTAGGTCAGCGAGATGCGTGAACGTAGAATGTTGTTCAGTATGCCCATCGGCATATTCAAAATTTGATTACGCATTTCATCATCTTATACACTTGTAATGTCGCAATGCCCGGTGGCAATGCTTGCAGCACAGAGGCGCAAAGTAAGATCATAAGATGGTCGTTTCGATTCGCCGTGTGCACTTTGTGCTCGCAGAGCAAAGCTCTGCTAACCATGTCTGAGGTGTACCCTTATCGACTAACCTGCTATCTGGAGTGCTGCGAGCAATTGCCATTCTTTTCTACTGCGCCTTCAGTTTCGATTCAATCGGAAAAGCCTCAGTATGCCGGTCTGTGTTTGACCTAGAATGATTCTCGACTAACAATTGAGAACGTTCCCAATTTCTTCTCTGGACTGATGCGGATTTGTAACATCCTGTGTATCGACCTATATGGTCTCTTTGATTGTGCAATAATGGTGTGTTTCGCAGAGATTGCAATGGTGCAAAGTAAGGTGTAATTTTCGTATTCGCATAAGATTCGCGCACTATATTGGCGCGATAAGACGCAGCCACGTGGTACGGATTTCTCGCCGCCACCGACCAGCATCAGCATTAAATTAATAGCTCATAAGTATTGTTCACTACTAGACGCTGCATTCTGCTTCAACTAATCATATTTCTTCGGCGTTTCTACGTGTTGCGCAATCAAATCATTGTTGTTCTTCTTGTTTAAATTATCTCCTTATAGTCACAACATTTCATCTATTTTCAATTACTTGAAGAAGGATGCATTAGATGCGCTTATATAAATAAAATATCAATTCCTTTGCTTCCTTTATTTTGTGTGAATTACAGATTTCATCTTTGCAGACTATACGTATCAACTACTGGAATCCTTAGTCTTCTATAAGTGGGTCTGGTCTTGCTCCTTACATCTGAATTAATGAATTACAAAAATGTTTAATACATATTCGCAAATATAATATAATATAATATAATGTAGATCGGATAATACGTATAATACTTGTCAAATCTAGCAATTACAACAATTAAAACGCATTGATTGAGAATCAATGTTGTAATCAATTCGTAAACACGTGTAAAATGAACGGCTATTGCAAAACATATAAATTTCTTATCGTATGTGACAGCTGCGACATTTAATGCAATGATTGAATTATTTATCGTTGGGCACTTTAACTATATTTCAACACTCGCTATAAAATTGGTCGCTAATGCTTCTATCCGTCAAGATGCTGCTCTAGATTTGCTTTTGCACTTGTCATTCCCTGTCAGTAATTGCACTTTATGGGTGTTACAAATACGGCGAATACAGGCAAAACAGGTCAAACGTGAATTGATTAAGATTTTATACACACAGTATATTGTCAGAGTGTTATTGCTGCAGTCAAACATGCAATTAATCGATTGGACATTGTTAAATTCAGATCGATACAGATACATGCATTCCGATTGTGCGATTTATTGCAATATTTGCTGGAATTTGAAATTAGTACATCCACTATTACACCTCAATGGTATTTGTTTGCACATGTACATGGAGAAAAGTTTAATTAGATTTATATTGAGCGAACTCAAATGAAATGTAAGGAAGAAAGACCTGCTCATATTGTTTTTCTTCGCGGAGCTCGAGAGTGTGACTTTCGGAAGCACTCGCCTACTTTTTCCGCAATGATTCCGACAAATTGTTTAAAAATACATTTGCAATAACCATGCAGTTACTCTGTAGGCATTCACATTCGGCGTGTCTGTTTAATAGCCACAAAGTCGTTCTAGGTCGTTGCTTTCAGCCTCAGAAAATGTTCGAAAATTTGTCATGCTCTTTGTTGCCTTTATTCGAACCGATATTAATAAACTATCATCTCATCACCTTCCACTGCGTTCATTCATATATGTTGCTTTGTTAAGTCACGTTAATTCAAGAGCAAGTCATCACACTGTGCAAAGACACACATGTTTGGTCTGTATTTTGATGCTTTATTTTTCCATACCCGTTTAATCATTTACATTCTAATTTTAGTTCAAACTCCTAAAATTCGATTGTTTAATATTATATGCCCGGTGGGTCCCTTTTCCACTGACCACTCTGAATCAGTTCAAGCATTTAAACTACAATGGTTTCAGGTGTTTGAACCCACAACTGTCAGCTCATATCTCTATATTTTGGTCACTGGGCTACTGAAAATTTGTACTCGGTTATTATTTTTAGTAAATCACCAAAATTAATCAATTTGATGTTAAGGGCGGTAGTAAATGTTGTGGAAAACCCCAACGCAGCGTCGATTTCACGTAGAGTTTATTTGGCCACCCACAGTGGCTGTCGCCAGAACCACATTTAGAAGATTTAAGCTCTATTACAGTTTATATTTGCATTTACCTATAAATTGCATGTGTTCTAATTTTTAAATGTCCAGCTGTTCCTGATGATCAAGAGCCATCAGTATATTGTTATACAAATTAGAAATCCCGATTTAGTGGTTGGGGGTCTTACTGTACATTTTCTCCACCTCCACCTTTGAATCGCCTGTTATTTTCGTATAATATGCATCGAAAAATTGACTCAGTACCGGGAGTCGAACCCGGAAACCCTGCCTATCGCGGGCAATGGCAATCCGATTGCGCTACCGAGCCTTTGACAATTTTCAATACATATTTGGTGATACGAATTTTGTAACCGCATTGCAAAATGCCAAAAACTGGGAATGAATGTACTTAACATTCTCTATACTCGATCGCCTGTTATTTGCTACTTCAACTTGTAAGGTACTGCTTTGACTCAATTTTATGAGCGAACTCCTTTTAACGATAGCCAAAGATGACTATTGTTAGAGTTCCGAATTATATAACACAGATAATTTTTTCTGTGGCTGGGACTCGAACCCAGCAACATTGGTTTCGCGTCTAACGACGTTAGCACTACACCAAATTCCCCACATGGTCAATGGCACAAATCTTCGAACTTAAGCAACTGGGTGATCGAGTTATAAGCGAACAAGCGGAATGCATTTGCGTTCGAATTTTGACATAGCAAGCAGCCATTCATTATGCAAATTGCGCTCACTCACATCGCAATGCAACAATTCGTCAGTGACTCGCGACGAAACGAAAAGCGCATGTTCGAGACCGCACAGCGCAACACGACATGATTGCTTTAGGGTTGATTGCTCAGTTGTGCAATTTGTGAACGCAACAACATCTGACTTATTATCAATTAAAAACACAGTAGATGGATACGGCCGGCAATCAGATTGCCCCGTCTATCGCGTGACAAATGATTTCTACGTCATTTGCACTTTTAATGAAGTCATGCGCAAAACGACCTTTCCATGGCGGCTCAGCTTGTGAGCGACGCGATTAATTTGCGCGCGAGAATTAATCGAAAAATTAAATGGGACAAATTTGCGGCATTCGTATGTGCGCATTGCGCTTTAATTAATCGCTGCCTAACGAGAGCATTAATAAAAGTGTGGCATATATGTTTACGATGCATTTTACGCAGCAATCTAATCTAGGCGGCGCATATAATATCATTGCCATCGACGCATACGGGCTGAGGCGTTATCAGAGAAGAAATCTGCGCCACGCACACAAGCAAACATCGGTAATAAGCATCTGCGCCACCTTCCAGCCGCCGCAGCTGGACGCGAGGCGGAATTAATTCTGCATATGAATGTAATCAGCGGAGGACGAGGCTGGACGAGTAAGGGCATCAACGCATGCGCACGCTGCGTCGATCGACACCTCCGATAACGGCGATGCGAGCGCTCAGATAAGGCGCGCGCGCGCGCACTCCTAGACATCATAGATCCGCGCATATCTTCGAATATGGCCCATAAGTGCGGCGTCTGCCTCGTTAGATAACGGCCATCGGCTGGCACTGCCGTCTGTGCGATCGTGCCCTATCATTCGTGATGGATCTGCTCAATCAGTCGGCGTGGTGCGCGTGCGCGCGCCTCGCTTGTAATACGCTACCAAAGCGCGCCACTTGGGCTCAGCCAAGTGCCTCCAGGAAGACGAAGAAGACGTCGTAACAAGTGATAAGTGCCAGCTTATTAGCGAGGTGCGTGATCTGGTAGAAGACATCGCTTGGACGACCGTCGTGTTCGTCAGATTGATCCGCGATGTCGCCATCTGCTGGCGAAACCGATGATCGCTTGTGTAACCATTCGATTACCCCTAAAAGAATCGAGCGCACGGCATGTTTGCGTGCGCATCGCTCGCCAATTGTCTTTCTTTGGCGGGTTCCATGACATAATCCCATATGACAAAATTACATGGGCCAAAATCACATTGAGACAAAATCACATACAGTAAAACCCCGATATAACGAATTTCAAGGGACCGAGGTGAAAAATTCGTTATATCGGGGTTATTCGTTATATCGGGGTCGTCATGATGAATAAAGAACTCGGTATATATGATGTTTATACAATTGTATACAATTCAGAGATGACCATAATCGCTTTATACATTACATTTTTTGAAAGTATTCGTCTATTTTAGTCTGGACTATAAAATTACTAAATCGTGCTGTATCTATGGCT
>JAOEHK010017531.1:0-10143 GCA_025447835.1 Labidoglobus nevermanni | reverse complement strand
TTACACTAATATTCTAACCGCATTGCAAAATGCCAAATCTGGGAATGAATGTACTTAACATTCTCTATACTCGATTGGAACAAACCGAATGCCTACACCATGAGACTTGAAACGATGCAAAGTAATCTTACTCCAAACAAACTCCGCTCATCGCAATTATGATGCGGGTGCTTTAATCTTAAACCGTAATTGGATGGGTAGCTGGATAAGATTGATCCTAAGATGTTGAAGATCTGTTCGAGCTTGCAGGATAAATTGATTGTGGATGATAAACCTCATCAGTACGTATATTATGACAATATTAAGGAGCTAATCGATCGCCTATGCCTCCTATATGCATCGGGTGGAGATTACCTCCATAGAAGTAGAAATTCGCGAAGCTGGAGTAGTAGTATAGTAATAGACATATATATATATATATATATGAAAAACACTTGTTTGCAACATTTTGCACGGGTCAGAACATTTAACCCTGATGATGGCCTACTAGGTCGAAACCGGTTGGTTCGTTCAGAATATATATATTTGGAGAAGACAATATCTAGTTTTGATTATATATATATGTCTACTGGATGCACAATGTCCATCGATAAATTTGGCTGTTATATGAAACCCCTGGTGCAAAGCAGTGATTCGCAAATAAGATCATTTTTGCGAAATGCTGGGTATAGCTTTACTCAAGATAGTGATTTTGATATGCAGGGTAGACATCTCAAGAATGTTGGTGAAGCGCGAGAAGCTGATGTTGTAAAGAAAAAAGTGGTAGAACCTCTTACGGTTGAACGCATTTATCAGGTGGAAGAACGTTTCAGCTCAAAAATTCAACAGAACATTAACGCTGTGGTTGATCAGTTAACGAATAACATGCAGAATCAGGATAAAGAAAATAATATTAAATTTGAAGAAATGATTAAGGAGCAAGAATGGCAGAAGGACGCTGGGGCTAATTTAACTACAGCATTTTATCAGTTACTAGTGGAGTACCGGGCGCTGCTTGGGATTTACTACTATTTGCACATCCCCAAACGACGTGCAAGATGGAAGAAGCCGGCTTGGGCTTTTCTTTGTTGCTTTGGATGTTTTCCAGCAAATAGGTGACATGTGCATCCCACCGAAATGCAGCAAGCTAAGATGATGACACCCAATCGTCTAGTACCGCAGACAAATCAATAATTGATTGATTGGAGACACACTATAATTTCTTATTGAACAATGTTGAACAAAATGCAATGAACAAGCGCAGCACCTATTAAGAGTGGGTCACATATATAAGGCCGAGTCGAGGCTCATCTCAACCTTGTGCTCTTGCGTTTCGACTGACACTCTGAACACGTTGTTGTAATATACCTCATTTATTCTTGCAACTCCCTTTTCTTATTCGATGAGCCCCCTAATCTAACAGGTAATAAGCCCAGCATGCCTCCACTGCGCAAGTAAGCTGTGTATAAGTGATTGCAAAGATTTGGAAGGATTCTTTAGGGTGGTCCGAATTTTTGAGGTTACAAATACATCGGGCTCAGCCTTGAAGAAGACCGTCTTTCCATAAAGGAACTTCAAAAGTGCCAGAGAAGAGGAACCCAACATCGAAAGTTCATCTCATGGGGACATGTAAATTCAGAAAGCAACGTCCTGATAAGAGCGAAGAAAATTTCGCGTATCTCGCTTTCGGAACATCTTACGATAAGACGAACCACTTGAAGAGCTTAATTGTCGATAGTGGTGCCACCGAGCACATGTTTAACAATAAAATCTGGTTTCATGAGTTTCAAGAATTCCCTACAGAGCGGGCTGTCAAGCTGGGCAATGGGAAAATGGCTCCAGCGTTAGGCATTGGCATTGTCGAAGCCCGTTTAATGGTGAATGGATTGTTGATAAAAGTGAGCCTGACAAATGCAAATGTTCTGCAGGTGCATGTGAACTCTGCAATCTCGGTGAGCTCTGCAATCGACCGAGAGTTCACCACTGCAGTGACGGAGAAAGAATGGAAATTCTTCAAAAATTTGATGTTTTACCGGAGTTGCACATCGCAAAGGAAAAGCTTATGTAATCGAGTTGTTTAGAAAGGTTCATGCCACCGCACAGAATGTTGTGTCTTGGCACGAAAAACTAGGACACCAAGCAAGATAATATATATATATATATATATATATTTAACGTTAATATAAACAGCCGTAGGCCTTACAATATTAACAAGAAACAAATGGGAAATTATGGAACACAGAATAAATCAATATTGTCAACGAACAAGGTTTTAAGAGAGTCGTTAAAAATATCAGTATCGAACGAAGTATTGTCAACTTATGGTATAGAGAAGGAGAAGCGTAACCTGTGTGATGAATGTATCCAAGGAAGCATGCACAGGCAGCCACATCCAAAAAGTGAGACAATGACTTCAAAAGTGGCTGAGTTGATTCACTTGGATGGTCCTATGAAGTTCCTAATCCTTAGGATAGTCAAGATATTTCACGCTCTTCCACTTACCGGACGGTTTATTTCTTACGCTTTCTTACGTTAGTCTACCACCCTGGCCAGATGACTTGTCAAAGCTTCCCATCTCTTGGATGATTTCTCGGACCAGGTGGTTGATTTCGTATTTGAGACCCGACCTCGAAGCCTGCCCAGACGAAGTCTGTTTTTTGTATTGACGAGGATAGCGATATCGCGGGGGTGACCGCCGTCTTTCCGGGGGAGTTCAACAAACCTGGTCGCCTTGGAAAGTGCCCCGCGGATGCACTCGGTTAGCCTCTGCACCGCAGAGGCCATCTCGGCGGGAGAGGTGATTTTAGTGACCTGGAACGGAGAGCGTTCGAGGTAATATTGGTACAGGAGCCAGTCAGTGCGAGGAATGGCGGTGAGTGACGACTGGATGTTGGTGTTTATAGCCATGAGGGAAGGAAGGGAGGTGGTCAGAAGATAGTTTCTGATCACACCTGGAATCGGGAGGTGAGGCCCTGGGTAATGAAGAGGTCGAGGATGTCGGGAGAGTAATTGCGGTTAGAGGAGATATATGTCATGGAGTCGGGCACTTCGACATTGAAGTGGTGAAAGCAGCGTCGAATAGGGCACGAATGTTGGCGTTGGTAACATTGCAATTCCAGGAAAGATGTTTGGAATTGAGATCGCCCCCGATGACGGTGATGGTGTGATTGGATGAGTTGAAGAAGGAAAAAAGATTGGTGTCTTGGATATTGGCTCGGGGTTGGACGTAGGCAGAGATGAAGCGGAGATTGTGCTTGATGCAGACGGTTGAGATATTTATTGCATCCAGCCCTTGTGCGAGGATGGACATTTGTTGATGAGGGAGGGAGGAGCTCACGAGTATGGCTGCATCACCGCCCCTGTGGCCAACTCGCTCACAGGAGTAGATCCTATAGTTGGGTAGCTAGAAGCTGTGGGAATTGCCCAAGTGGGTCTCGTAACGCATGCTACGTCGATTTGGTGAGTTTGCAGGAAATGGGAGAACTCAGATAGGTGGGAGCGCACACCGTTCGCAATCCAAGTTCAGATCCTAATCTGCCCCTTGATTTGCCCCTTAGCGTGGCCTGAAGGGGTTGAGGGATTGCGCGACCATGAAGGTGATAGTTGGGAGCAGGCTGGTGATGGCCTGCTGGATAGCGGTGAAGATGGCGTCGCTAACGGAGAATCGAGGGATTGCCGGGGGAGACTTTGGAGGAGGCTTGGAGGAAGGTTTGGCTAACCAGCTAGTAGAAAAGGCGGGGGGGAAGTTTGGGGGACCCCTTAAGGGACGGGAATACTAACGGTGGGGATGGCGACGGGGATTTTTTTCGGGGGGAGAAGTTCTTGGGGATGCTGGGGCAGCAAACCCGCTCAAGCTATTTAAGCACCTTGAGTGCCGCGCCACTAGCGATCTCCCAACAGCGCAATCCTAACAATGCACAAGTATTCTACGCTAAAGCAAGTTAAGTTCCTTCCTGAACTTTATCGACAAACTTTCTTCTCTAACTACTTACAAAATTAAGCCCTATTCATAACGGTGGCATTCAGTGGTCTTGCACAGGCGCACAATCAGCCTTAAGCCTTTTTCTTCATGCTCCACCTCACCATCACACTCCAACGGATAGAGCTTCTGAACCGACCTAGTTAGAAAACCCTTGACAGTCTGTAGACGGACCACTTGAATCGGACCATCTTTACTGGGATACACCTCTTCGATCCGGACCAATGGCCCGTCTATGCGTTTCTTATTCTCTTCCCTGAGCAACATCTGCTGACCCACAGCAACAGCACTCTTCTAATCGCTTTCGTAGACGTTGACAGTACTTTGCCCTCCGACACGTAATCACAATCGACCACCCCATTGGAAGATAAGGCCTTCAAGAACGTGTTAGGTGTCAACATCTGTAGGTCTTTGGCATCATTGGGGACGGACGTCAAGATTCGAATGTTCAGGAAACCTTCGCAGTCACATAGTACCGTTTTAAGTTCCTCGAAGGAAACCGATGCCCGCCCCAATATCTTCCTCAGAGTGCGCTTAGCCATCCCCACGTGACGTTCCGAAAAACCGCCCCACCAACGGGCACTGGGTAGATTAAACACCCACTCAATCCTACAATCATACGCGAATGTGTTCAGCGCCACCCAGTCGAGCTCTTTGAATAGTCCCGCAACACCGATAAAGTCCTCTGCGGGCAACGAATCGTCGCAGCACTTAGATAAACGCAGTACTGCTCAAATACGTTGTTATTTGGAGATGTTCCGCGCTTCAAGATAAGCGGTCATGCGAAGTCAACCCCCTTAACCTCAAAGGCACTTGCATCCTGTACACGATATCTGGGCAGCGGTGCACTCTTCATCTCAGGAGTATTCGCTGAATAGCGTTTGCATACCACCCACCTGGCTATTAGGCAAAGTATACTCTGCTCGCGACACGGTGTAAGTTAGAAGAATAGTAAGGCGCCCAGCCAATAGAGCAGGACCCAAGTATGCTTCTTACATAACAACGATATAGGGTGCCAAGTACACTTAAATTGGAATATTAAATTTCTAAGTCCATGACTGGTTCTTAGAACAAATCCGACTATTTTCATAGCCTTGTCATATAAAGAATACCAAGATCACGTATTTGTTCAGTCACACCGTGAATCAGTCAGTGGCACATCCTAAGGGTTTCATGTCATAACATCACGAGACAAAACATCACAGACAAAATATCACGGCCAAAACATCACAAGGACAATTGGACACATGGACAAAACATCATTATGGCGAAATAACACGTTCCAAAATAACAAAGTCAAAATAACACATATCCAAATTTTTTATTTATAATAATATAATAATATAATAGCAAACTACAGAAATAACACTCATATAATTCTTTAATACAAGTGGCTTATAAAGCGCAAAAAAATGCAATCGTTTATTTGCATTACATTTCTGCACCATTTTTTAAATTGGATGTTTCAAAGCAGCATATTTATGCCGGCCAGGGTTTTCCTCACGAGCGCAATGTTGTAAATATGCTATGTAAAATGCAGTGTAATTCAACGGCAAACGCGACGAGGTATGTAGTTAACAATAAATATTATTCATTTCTTTCGTACTTTTTTTGTTTGAATAGTTCATGTGCCTTTTTGGTCTTGGGTCCACGATGTTCTGGTTATCCAGCCCAATTTTGCGACGATTATCTAGCAATTGTTCATGGATATTGTTGTGGTTGTGCTTCATTCTTTGGTAACTTTATCACTTATTTCTCTTAAAATTTAGGTACAGCAAGGTACAATACATATATATAATCGTTTCCCCCTTATACCCTTTACAGGTGTCGGGGTTCCTCTTTCTCGTTTTCGCTCTACTTCTTTCCATTTCTTCCGGCCAGTAGCTATTCTGCTGGCTTCGATTACATCAATTCCTCTATTCTTCATTATTTCCTTGATCCTATCCTCCCATTTCTTTTTAGGTCTTCCTCTTTTCCTTTTGCCTCACGGGTTCCCAAATTTGTCTCGTTTGTGATTTTTTTTCCATTCGTTTCATGTGACCCCACCATTCTAATTGTCTCCTTTCAATGTGTTCCACTATGCTTTCTATGTCCTGCTTCTCTCTTATCTCTGTGTTCTTAATCCGGTCTTATTTTGTGACTCCATGGACTCTTCGTAAGTACCGCATCTCCACAGCTCTCAGTTTGCTCGTTTCTCTATCGTTTAGTGTCCATGTTTCGCTTCCATACGTCAGTATCGGTCTGTAGATAGTCTTGTAAACTCTCATCTTTGTCTTCTTCCCTATTTCTTTTCTTCCTGATATGTGCTTGCTGAGTGAGTAATATATTTTATTTGCACTTGCAATTCTTTGGTTGAGGTCTACTGTGTGTTTCCCGTCTCTCTGTAGGATGACCCCTAGGTACTTGTACTCATCTACTTGTTCAAGTGTTGTTCCTTCGACTAAGATGTTATCTATTATTTGAAATCCTACCACCATCACCTTGGTTTTTATCGTGTTCATATTCATTCCGTACTTTAACAGTGATGTGTTCCACACCTCCAGTTTGTGCTGTAGTTCTTCCCTGTCTCTTGCCAGTATCGCTACATCATCAGCAAAAGCCAACGCCTGCACTTGTATCTTCTTCATGTTGTGGTATCCTACTTCAACGGGTCTCACTTGTCTGTTTACTTCCTCCAGTATCCGGTTTATGTAAATTATAAACAGAATTGGGCTTAAACTGCCGCTTTGTCGTACACCTTATTTTGTGCTGAATTCTCTCGACTGCCAGTTGTTATAGATAACAGTATTTGTTGTGCGGTGGTAAATGCTCTGGACTATTCTAATGAGTTTGCTGTCCACATTCATTCGCTTGAGTCCTTGCCATATGTGTTTCCTTGGCACCTTGTCAAATGCTTTCTCCAGGTCGACAAATGCGATACATATCTTTTCTTGTCTCTCCATGGACCTATCCATCATCAGTTTTAGTGCGAATACATGATCGTGAACGCTTTTTCTCGGTCGGAATCCACACTGTGCGTTATCCAGTTTCTTTCCCACAGTGGCTCTTATTTTCTTCTCTATTATCTTCTCATAGACTTTTGCGATTGTTCCTATTAGTATTATTCATCGCTAGTTTTTACAGTTCGCCTTACTTCCCGGTTTGTGTATTTGTACTATAAGTCCGGTTTCCCATTCTCCCGGTATTTTTCTGCTTTCCAGATTTTTCTTAATAGTCCCCAGATTAAGCTGCTTCCTTCTGTTCCACTTCCCTTTACCATCTCCGCCGTTATTTTTTCTATTCCTGGCGCTTTTCCGTTTTTCAGACTTTTTATTGCCTCATCCAGATCTTCCGCGGTGATGTCTCCTTCGTGTGTTTAGTTTGTATAGCTTGATAGTCTTCTTCTCCGCTGTCTTTTCTTCGATTTTCCTATATTTCCTTGGCTCGCATAGTTCTACTGCCAGTAAGTGGTCGCTCCCAATTTCGTATTGTCGCTTGACTTTTACATCTTTGATTTTTCTTCTATTTTCTCTTTCAGCTAATATATAATCTATTATGGACCTTTCCTTCCTACTGGTTTGCTCCCTTGTGTATTTATGTATATTCTTGTGCTGGTAAAATGTGTTAGCTATTATTAAATCTTCCATATTTCCTGTTTGTGTTGTTTTTCTGTTTGCTCGTCCCATTTATACCATTGCTCATTTATACATATATCTTTTTGTATCCTGCCCTTATTCTATGCCCTTCATCCTTTGCCTTGCTTGCTTCCTTTCTAAGTTAGTATTGGATCGTCCTTTCCTTATGTGTTAGATCGTCCTCGATATATACTCTCTTTCCTATCAGGTTTTTTTTTCTTTTTCATTATTTCAATCTTCTTATCTAGGCTGTGTAGTTGCACTATGACGATCTTCCTCCGCTTTGTACTGATGTTGGTGATTTAAAGCGGTTCTGCATGTACTCCAATCATGTCCTATATCAGTGCTTGCACCTCCCCGTTTGTTGGTTGCCATGTTTGCCCCTTTGATTACAATGTTGTTTCTTCTCTCCGCTCTTTCTCGGACTTCGTTTTTCCACTCCAGCTCTTTAATTTTGTTCAATAGTTTTTCCTTTTCCCTTTACCATTTCTCATTTCTTCTTAGAATATCCTCTCTCAGCTTCTTATTCTCTTCGTTGTTCATTGCGACTGTCACAATCAAGTCTTCTACCATTTTCTCTAGGCGTTCCAGCTTGCTTTCATCTTCTTCCCTGCTCTATCCATCGCCTGTCTCGTTAATCTTGACATTTTCACACTCACTACTGTGTATGCCCTCATGTCTTTTTCCGCTGACTCGTAATGTATACTTTTCGCGCTCAAGGTTGTTCACCTGGACTCTCTTCTAGGAGGATCCTAACCTTACTTCTGCCACACTTTCTTGTCTCTAATATTTTTTGTCACTTGCTCTTGTTTCTTGTTGTTTTTCGCTTAGTATATTAAGCTGCTTTCTTCTTTGCAAACCCTTACACACTGTAAGATCATTACCACCGGCTTCAGTTCCGCTCCAGCGCCGAGTAATCTCACAACGTGTTCACTCCTTGCTTGCCAGGACCGGACTCTCAGGTACAATACAATTGTAGATAAATTGCCAGTACTTTGTTCAGGCCGTATCACATGTCCTCTCAATGGAGAAGAATATACGATGCATTGTTGCTGTGAAATGGAATGAAATTCGACTCCATCTTAACTCATAAACAACGGTTTGTAGCTGAAAGGAAGCTGGGATGACATGAAATCCAATACAATGGATTGGTTTGGATAATGGGACAACTATTGAAAGCATATCATATTGTGACTTATGAACTATTAGAAATATATAATAAAACTGATATCGCAACTGTTAATTTATAATCCCACGATTATTTGAGATATAACTTTATAAGGTTCAAGCAAACAAATGCTAGAAACAATTAAGTATTTTTTTACTTAATTGCTAATAGCGAATACAATTTCTTCAGGCTCATAGAAGTCCTACTCGTGTTTTCTACAGCAATATACCTCCCTGAGTGACAACGCTCCCGGGTTGCTCAGAAATGACCTCAAGCCTAGATTATATTGAAGTTATTCCGAAGTGGTTGAGAATCAGTTACTAAATAACATGGTGGCATCAACAGAAGTGGTAATGCATTGTAGTCTATATTTACTAATGTGGTGGACATCATAGAAAGAAAATTAAATGGATTGAATTACAGTGGGGAAGTCTTCGATATGAAATCAGCGAGAATAGAATCAGAACTTATTATTTTAATTATTATCTTAATTAATAACTTGAAGGTCCAATGAAGTTTTGGAGGTAATTGATGAAGTATGGCGAAAAAGAAATTGTCTTCTCCAATGTGAAAGAAGTTTTATTGTCAAAAAGACAGACCGACCGGTTTCGACTAAACAGTCATCATCAGGGTCGTTGAATTGTACTGCAGAGTTAACAATAATTGTACAATAGTAGTGAAACGAGGAACAATGTATGCATTTGACTTACAATATTCAAAGTGAGAACTATATGTCTCATATATATATGACTTCTGCCGACTCCCAATAGATTCCCTGGCTCAGATAGTCCCCTGCCTTTGGCAAATAGACCCCTGGGGTGCTACAAACCCCACTTTGGCGACCTATACATTAGATAATAGAGAGTTAGAGCCAAAAACGTCCAGATTACACTATCAGAAACGAATCATAATGTTTCACCATATCAATGCGCTATGCCAGGGCAAAATTCTTTGGAAAACAGCAATGAGCAAATTTTGTCTCACCTACCTAATAGCTTACACTCTTTGCGTATAATATTTGCAATACGATTCAGATTTCGAAAATTTCTCCCATAATTGAACACATTTTCCGCGAGGTAATGTATTTTTTTATGGAGTGGGGGTTCCTCACCTGCTGCACTTAGGTCAGACCAATGGGCCCTTTGTGTAGCCTCTTGACGAGCTTCTAAATCTCTTGGTGATATGGCAAGCAAAGTATTAGACCTTGTTTAGAGGGTAGAAGATCAGTTGCCTCCTGGTTAGAGTCTCCGCGTCAAACATTTTGTTTCTAATGCGGGCCATAGCCGGACAGACGCATAGGGCATGGTCAGTCGACTCCTCGTCTTCCTTTTTTTTTATAGAGATTAAAGGCAAATGCACAAATGCACGGTAATAACCCGCTGATGGGAAATCCATGTGTGGGG
>JAOEHK010017520.1:0-10147 GCA_025447835.1 Labidoglobus nevermanni | reverse complement strand
TGTGTATTTTGATCGCGGTTCACTATTAGTGGACCCACAAAAGTGTATCAACCAGCAACCAACATCGTAGCAACAAACACAGAGATTAGATGCGAGGGAGCACATTTGAGCTGTAGGAGTGATCAAGTTCGAGGTAAACTGATGCACATAAAAGCAAGTTGGACGCCGAAGTTGCCTCATTGGCGCGCATAAATTAATGTTGGACAACAATTCAGGACAATAAATTTTGTTTCTACACAAATGAAAAAATGACCTGCGCCAGCTGGTGATGCTTTTTAAGGGTACTCATATTAAATAGTGTGAGAAGATCAGCATGGCTAAATCCCTGCATTGGGTATGTACAATATGCTAAATAGTAGCAATATTTTAAGAATTTGTGTTGTATTTTCTCAAGAGATATTGAGTGGACTTCATAAATCGGCACCATACCACTGAGCAGTACTCAAGTCGACTACGAACAAAGGCGAAATATAGGGCACGCAGGGCTTGCACATGATTCATATCCTCGCACATCCTAAAAATAAAGACAAGCATTTGGTTGGCCTGACTGCGGACCTGGTTGTAATGGGGTACGAAACTCAAGCGAGTGTCAAATATTACCCCTAGGTCAGAGAAGGTGCTGTTCACATTCCCAATATTGTACATATAGTTGATGGGACTACGATTTCGAGTGAAGGTTAATGTGGAACATTTCTTTATGTTTAATGCTAACTGCTTTTGATCACACCATGCTACAATTTTGCAGAGATTATCCTGTAATAAAATGGCATCACTCTGCGTATTGACAATAATAAACAATTTCACATCATCAGCATAAGCTAATACTTTACAGTGATTATCATGTAATAAGGCAAGCAGATCATTAATATAGATGAGAAATAGTAGAGGACCAAGATTTGATCCTTGAGGTATACACTCGTGCAGCGGTAACGTCTTTATTGCACAACTGTTCAACACTAAGTACATCAGAGAGGAACACGGCAAGTTTAGTGCACGCTGATAGCAGCGATGCACAGCGCTCACTAGTTTTACTTAGCTTCATAGTGTCTATCTCCAACACGCCAACTTATCGTGAGCAGCCTTGTTCATCACAGACGCTTACGATATCCTGAAGACCCATCTGTTGAGCGTAAAAAACTGTTTCTAACCCGTCATCCCCTTAGTGAGACAGTCAGCAACATTTTCGGCGGTCGGAACATGCACCAGCTCAATAGTCCCGTCATCTGCCTTTTCGTGCACATAATGGTGCCGGGTGTCATGTGTTTGTTTCTAGCTCGAAAGCAGTCTATCGAAGCAATATACAGGGCACTTCGGTTGTCGCACTCGAGACGAACGGCCCCAAATTCCTAGAATTGCTCGCAGAACTGGTTCAGCCAAACGGCTTCTTGCGCTGCAGATGCCATGGCCATATAATCGGCCTCAGGGCAACTATCGGTTGGCGTTTACTGACCCACAACACACTACCTGACCCAATCATGAAAACATAGCCAGTGCGTGACCGCCGAGTGTCTACGTTCGATCCCTAGTCGGCGTCGGCGAAACCAAGAAGAAACGTGCCCGTTTGGTTTCAGCCATTCGACGCTGAGCGCGATTCATACTGTCGGCGTACTATAAATTCTTCTTAGAGGGACAAGCAGTTTTAAGCCACACGAGATTGAGCAAGAAGAGTCTGTGATGCCCTTAGATGTTCTGGGCCGCACGCGTGCTACAATGAAGGAATCAGCGTAATTTTCTCTTACTAAAAATAATTTTAACTAGTAGAGTAAATCAAACATAATATTACTAATAATATTACTCTTCCCTGGTCGAGAGGTCCGGGTAATCCGTTGAAACTCCTTCGTGCTAGGGATTGGGGCTTGCAATTATTCCCGATGAACGAGGAATTTCTAGTAAGCACAAGTCATCAGCTCGCGTTGATTAAGTCCCTACCCTTTGTACACACCCCCAGTCGCTACTAGGGATTGAATGATTTAGTGAGGTCTCCGGACTGGTGTGCAGTATCGTTTTGACGTTTACTGATGTTACTAGGAAGACGACCAAACTTGATCATTTAGAGGAAGTAAAAGTCGTAATAAGGTTACGACGGTTACGTTATGATTAACAATATAAGAGGCAATCTTATGGTGTAGAACCGAAAATGCAATACATGGAAGGATGATGTTGCGATATTACCCAAAACGAGTTTTTGCGGATAATACATCCATTACATATTCCCTAAAGGAATATGAGAGATGCTTGAATATAAAATTTGAATATACAAATTCAAATTAATATTTCCATACAGTGGAATATACACAAATGAATAGAAAAACTTGCATTGAAATTTGCAATGGATGTTGTTGCGATATTATCCAAAACGAGTATTGGCGGATAATACATCCATGGCATATTCTGTAAAGGACAAATGATTGGCTTAACAAGCATAGAGATGCTTGAATATAAAATTTGAATGTGCAAATTCGAATTAATTTTTAATAATAATAATAATAGGTTTTTTTATTTTTATAGAGGGGGTCCACTGGCACCAATTGCCCCGAGCACTGCGGCCTTAAAGGCCTATTGTACTGTGACCCTCTACCTTAAAATCCAAGTGACTCCTCATGAATTTCCCGAAGGAAATTCACTAGCTCCCTTGGAGACGTTGCAGTTATGTCCGAGGGCATCAGGGTGCTCCTCTTCCATATGCGCTGCCGTATGTAACCAAGCGCATTGCATGAGCATAGAATATGATGGGCCGTTTCTGGCCCGTCTCCACATGCCCTGCAAGTGGACGAGTCCACCAATCCCAAATTACTCAGGTGGTAATTGAAGGGATAATGTCCAGTAAGAAGGCCCGTAACCTTCCGTAATTCTCCCTTAGAGAGAAGCAGGAGCTCCTCAGCTCTTTGTGCGGATGGCAACAGGAACAGCTTAGCTTGCCTACACCCAGCAGTATTCCGCCAGTTGGCATTTTTGCATCTGCCTTCCCATGCCATAATATATTTCCTTCTATATTCGCGTGGTAGGCCGCAGGTAGGAAATGGCCCGGATATGGGGATATCGGCTGCCTTTTGGCAAGGCGGTCCGCTTCCATGTTGCCCCCGATATCTTCGTGGCCCGGTGTCCATGCTAGACAGACATTGTTGTTATAGGCCAGCTGGTTTAATGCCAGACTACTCTGGAATTAAAGCTGCGCTCATTCAGCTTTTTGATAGCCAGTTTGCTATCTGAGCAAATGCAGATGTGCTTCTTCCTGTATTCCCTACAGATACAGATCCTAGCGCATCTGTCAATGGCCATGATCTCGGTTTGGAGCACCGAGGGTCCGGGACCCGTTGGAATGGCCTCCCTACATTTGGGACACACCACCCCCAGTCTAGAGCCTTCTGCTGTAACCGATGCGTCAGTATACCAGCGCATATACCGTCTTTGACGCTTCAAGTGATCCTCGATTGCCTCCTCTCGTGAATCGGCCACGATTGCCGAGTGGTGGCTTCGAAAGTCAAACTCCACCGACATCCCCTCCAAAGGGATGTCCCGAACCTGTAGCTCTATCAGTTCCACAATCCGTGAATGGCAGCCCCTCTTCTCGGAACTTTCCAATCCCATTCGAAGGGCTGCCATTAGACCTTCTCTTTTAACATACTCGTTCAGTGGGAGTAGGTCCAATAACACTTCCATTGCAGCCATGGGGGTTCTCCGCATAGCCCCAGTAATTCCTAGGCACGCCAACCGCTGGAGGCCCTAAAGCCTCCGTTGGGCCTTCGCCTGAAGTACCTTTGGCCACCAGACAAGAGCTCCGTAGGCCACTATCGGCCTAACCACCGCCGTATACAACCAGTGTATCAGCTTTGGTTTTAGCCCCCAGTTTAGCCCAAAGAGCTTGTAGCATACCCAGAAGGCTCTACTAGCCTTACCCATGGTAGCTTCAAGGTGCGGGTTCCAGGTCAGTTTCCTGTCCACCTTTACACCAAGATATTTGGCTTTGTCAGTAAAAGCCACATTAACTCCTCCCACCCTTACCTCTGGAATATTATACTTCCTTCGGTTCGTAAAGAGGACAATTTCAGTCTTCTTCGGGTTTATGGAGAAACCCTCCGTAAGACACCAGGCCTCTATAATCCTGATAGCCGCTTGGGCACGATTCGCCACTATACTGTCAAACTTGCCCCTGGCAAGCACAGATATGTCGTCCGCATATCCGTACGTCTCGAAGCCGTTGTCCTGCAGGGTGCCGAGGAGACTGTCAACTACTAAGCACCACAGCAAGGGAGATAGGACGCCGCCTTGCGGACATCCTCTTGCTGTGGTAATGGTCTCTGATCTCCCGCCCACTTCTGCAGAAATCCGCCGGTCTTCTAGAACTTTAGGATAGGGGCCTCCACCCCTTTCCTAACTGCATCCTTCTGAATGGAGGAGAAGGTAGCGTTGTCAAATGCACCTTCAATATCAATGAAGATACCCAGCGCAATCTCCTTCTGACGCAGCGTTTCCTCAACCACTCGAGTTAGTCCATGCAATGCGTCAAGAGTAGATTTGGCAGGTTGATAGGCGTACTGGCGCCTATGGAGAGGTGCCACTCTCAGGCACGTTCTCCTTATATGGTTGTCCACAATTTTCTCCATTGTTTTCAGAATGAAGGACGTGAGGCTAATTGGGCGGCAGGACTTAGCCTGATCCGGGCTTCGGGATGAAAATCACCCTTGCCCGCCTCCATTCTGATGGTATATGGCCTAGAACAAGGCTGGCTCTGTATATTGCTTGCAGGTGAGGGGTGAGTATATCCAGACCTCTCTGCAGCAGTGCCGGGAATACACCGTCAGGGCCCGGTGCATTGAATGGTCTAAAGGTATTTACCGCTCATCCAATCGTATTCCTTTTAAACATCAAGTTTGCAAGTGCTCTTCCTTCCCTAAACTGGGCACGCGACTGCTTTATGCTCTCATGCACACTGCACGTGTAGGCCCCATCGAAGGCACCATCAGAAGTCCTAGCCCGTTAGTGTGTTCTTTGGCTAGAACTTTCCTAAGCCTAGCCTCGGGGGTTACTTCTTCTATCCCCTCGCAAAAGTTTCTCCAGGAGGCCCTCTTTGACCTCCTAAGCTCCTTATTGTATTTCGTTAGCGCCAGTTTGTAGGCACCCCAGTCGCCTGTTTTCCTGGCGCGGTTGAAGAGCTTACGGGCCTTTTTCTGCAAGACACTTAAGCCTTTATTCCACCAAGGAACCTCCCGGTTACGAGAGATCCTCCATAGTGGGCAGCTGGCCTCGTACGCACTGTTCATGGCCTCAGTGATAGTACAGTTAGCTATCTCTAGCTCCCTGACATCCTTTATGGTCGATGCCTGCACCGGGAAAGAGAACACTAGGGTCTCCTTAAAGATATCCCAGTCGGTTCTCCTCCGATTTCTGCAATAAATGGGTTCGGGCGTTACTACCTGCATGTCGCAACCAACAAGTTGATGGTCCGGCATGGAGACACCCTTGATAACCCTCCAGTTATTTATCAAGCCCTCCGTAAATGCGTCCGCTATCGTGAGATCTAGCACCTCCTCCCTGATAACATTCACAAACGTGGGCTCACATACCTGGTTAACAATACCAACATTGTTAGTAATTAGGAATTCCAGAAGTTTCTCACCCCTGAAATTGGTATTCGAGCTGCCCCATACCACGTGATGCGCATTCGCATCGCAGCCCATGAGTAGATGGTGTTGCTTCTGACGACACCATAGCAGGAGTCTCTGAATATCCTCCGGTGGCGCTGTCTTTTCCTCTCCAGGAAAATAGGCGGAGGCCATAACAATTTGCCTCGACCCCTTAATTAGTGGAACCTCCACTATCGCTACCGCCAGGTGCGCTGTGATAAGCTCCGTTACAGAGCTGATATTAATGTCCCTTCTGAACATTAATACCGCTCGAGGCCTCCTAACCTCGGACTTGTACACCAAGGACCAATTTTCCTGGGGTAAGCCTCGGAGCTTAGCATCGACAAGCCAAGGCTCTTGCAAGAACCCGACCGCGGTGCTATTTTGTTTAAACCTCCTGTAGAGGGCACCGGATGCCGCTTTACAATGATGGAGGTTGAGCTGCTCGCAAGTAAACTTAGCCATCTGGCCTTGTTTACCTCGGAGCCCTGCTCCGCTCCCCCAACGACGGGGGCTACAGTAGGCTTACGCCTGTTTCTGCGTCCCTTCCACGGAGGTTTGGACGTACTCGCCCTAGGCTGGGCTTGTACCTCCCTCTCCGTCGTGACGCATATGGAGTCCTTTGGGTCCCCTCCCCCGGTGGTGCTTTCTTCAGACCCTTCGGCCGAAGCAGTGCCTGGCCGAAGCCGTAATTTATTCTCCAGCCTACTGACTGAAGATGCTGTGCCGAGGCGGCGTTGACTGCAAAGACTACCTCGTCTTTGCCACCCACTACCGTCTTTCTTAGGATCCTCCAACCCTTAGCATTCAGAGTATTCTGCCTCCGAATAAGGTTGAGGATCACCTCGGTCCTAAGCCGCGCCTTGTGGGGGAGGTAGGCTACTAGCACCTCCGAATGAGGCATCTCACCTTAGCACCCTCTCACAATTTCAGCTTTGCGGTCGACGCTATCACCCAGTCCGCGGTTTCCTGGGTTGCACATGATAGCGATACCCACCCTGGACGTGAGTGAACACTACTGAAGACGGGCTTGACAAAGGTCTCCTCATCTTCTTCAGCAATGTGGAGTATTATGACATAGACCTTAAGTGAACATTAAATTAAAGAACTAAGTGGTGATGGCTGTTAGCTTCAATCACCGAGCACCTCAACGGCTTCACATTGTTCCACCGTGAAGGTTACGCCGGGATAGCCGTCTGGGATTACACTCACCTTAATGGATATAACCACCTGGCTATACGAGGCACCGGCTCCAGACGAGGGTGCGGGCACTTCCTGCCTCCTCACCCTCTTCGCCTGCCTCGTAGCTTGAGGGGTGCTGCCGTCAGACCTGATGGCCTCACGACCCTTCTTCGCTGGTTTGGCAGGTTGAATGGGCGTACGCGCCTTCAACCTCGCCTCTTCCGGCGGGACCCCCTTGCTGAGAAGAAGCCTAAGCCTCTTCTTGCCCGCCCCGTTGTGTTTGACAAAGGGACCTTTCGCCCCCTTGACAGATTCCTAGCGTCCCTCGCCACTACAGGCCTGGGAAACTTCCTCGGCAGCGCCGACCTCCATGGGCACTACTGCCCCTCCCTCAACACTTTTGAGTGAGTTTAGGGCGTCACCCTTGCCCTCAAAATCTTTTTGATCCATGTGTGTCCCACGAGTAGCTAGGGAAATTAAGTTCACTTGTAGCAGAGCCCCACATTACTGCAAGTGGGCTACATTGAAACCGGGGCGGCGCCCGGTGCCCTCCCCTAGCCACGCACCCCTCGACATATGGCGTCCCACCTTGGGTTGGGGTAACTTATTTGAGTGGTTTCGTTCCCACATTGGCCCAGGCGGCTAAGCCAAGACCCTCTAAGTCACAGGCCCGTGAGACATGACCACGACAGCCTGTGACCCGATATATCGACCATCATTCTGGTCGGAATCGTCCCTACCTTGAGCAGGCCCTTAGCCTCTGTTTACATCGGGGGTTTGATGGGTAAAAATAGGTTTATTGTTAATATAAACAGCAACAAGTGCCTTTACAATATTAACAGTAGGTAAATCATACAATAAAATAAACAGAAGAAATATAACAAGAAAAGGCACAATAGGCACTCACATATTATCAGAGCTAGTAACAAAAAATGTATTCAACTAACTTTGCTGGCTCTACGAAAACAAAGCAGAATTCGCATCAATCAGACTAGTAATTGAGTCATTATGAACATCACTGTCAGCAGTCTGTTGCATAATTTACACATTTTTCGACAGGTGGTAACAGATTGGTTTTACAATAGTGGACTTCAAATATTCTCGGACACCTCAGCGAGTGAGACGGTACGGCAAGGCCAATTTTTGAGAGTATTTCAGGACTGTCAATGCGATTCGTGCATATGCCCTGAACAAATTTTAGCTGGGAGAGGTTTCTCCTCTTACTCAAGGCTGTAAGCTCGCCTAAGAGTAGCAGCTCCTGATAGTCAATTGAATGAGCAGGATAAGACCCACGGGATGTGAAGTGAATTGCCCGCAGAAATTTTCTTTGCATCGCCTCAATCCGATTGCTGTGTACAGCGTAAACCGGTGCCCATATGACAGAACTGCATTCCAGCCTACTCCTCACATAGCAGCGGTACAGCGTATGTAGGGCATTGATATTCCTCAGGCTTCGACAGGTCCGGGATATAAAGCCAAGCTTTCTATTTGCTTTCTTGCAAGTATCTGCAATATGAGGAATGAACGTCAGACGAGAGTCAAATAATACCCCAAGATACACGCTTGGTCATTAGTTGCCAAGCGTAGGTGTTCCAGAGTATATTTGAACACTACAAGCTCCTTTTTCCGAGTGAAGGATACAGAGAAACACTTATTGGAATTAAGCGCCAATTTGTTATCAATTGACCAGCGTCCCAGTTTACTGAGAGACTCTTGCAGAGTTGAGGCGTCCTCCACTAAGTTAATTGTTTTGAAGATTTTCACATCATCAGCATATGCTAGGATCTCAAAACCGCTGGAACTCATGGAACCAATCAATGCTATCTGCATCCTAACACCACTGCGCCGTCTCCCAAGCTGCACCTTGACAACAATGGCCTAACTGATGTTAAAATTGAGCAACTCAAGTCGAAACGGCCTGAAGACTACAGTTCATTCAGGTTAAAGGTACCATCTCATTTGATTGACCAGTTGAAGTCTCTTACTCTCTGGCCGCAGAATGTAGTTATAAACTTTTTTCGCAAGCTGCGTGAACCAGTCAACCGACTGTCAATCTCGTAAGGTCTCGCCGCACTTGTCTGTTTACCTGCAAAACGCGCGTAGTATCCGTTCGAAATTAACTGATTTATATTCAACAACTACCGATGCTGAATACGATGTCATTGCCATAACCGAAACATGGCATCACTCCAACTTCACGAACATGGAAGTTCTCTCGCATGATTATACGGTCTATAGATGTGACAGGCGACATGCTCTTTGCCTCAGGAAGACTGGAGGTGGTGTGCTTACAGCGGTAAAGAGCTACATTAGGACGATTGAAATTGATGTATCGCCCATCCTCTCTCACTCTCACCTAATTGACTGCACTGTGGTTAAATGTGACATGGAGGGTATCTCTCTCATCATACTAACCGTCTACCTCCCACCGGACATTAAGGCGAATACGTTATGCCTTGAAGAAATGGAGCGCATCTGCCTCTCTAACCAGATGCTAATCATTGGCGACTTTAATATCCCTCTCTTTCAAAATGATATCAAGGATCTGAAGGCTCTTGCATGTTCTGAATTTCTCAGTCTTACGTCTCTTAGTCAGTACAACTCTATTGTCAACACTCGACTACTTGATCTTGTATTTTCGAATTTACACTGCGATGTTTCTCGCGTGTCTCCACTTATCTTGCCAGAGGATTTTCATCACCCATCTTTGCTTATCACCTGTAGAGCGTACCCCAGATCTGACCGTGGTTTCCCTAAGCGTCCATTACCCAAGAAGTACAATTTTTCAAAGGCTAACCTCCCTGCGCTCTATGAAGAGCTGTCACAATATGACTGGTTGCCGTTCACTGGTCTCGATAACATTGATGGCGCTGTCATGGCACTCAGCGACATTATGAAATCACTCTTTGACAAACATGTTCCATGCTTCCTGTCCAAGAAGCGTCGCTTTCCATGCTGGTACACCCTGGAAATTATCAATCTATATCATAGAAAACGTAGACTTCACCGGACCTATCGTCGCTCCAATTGTGCCACGAGTCTATCTGAATATAGAGCTGTTCGCACAACGCTAAATCGTTGTACTCGTCTGGCCTATGTTAAATATTTGCACGATCTCGGTGAGTCCTTAAGTGACAACCCGAAAGCTTTTTGGAAGTTTGTCAACTCAAAGAAAGGCTGTTCAAGACTACCTGGTGTATTTAAGTATAATGATCATGAGCTAGATGATCCGTTGAACATACTGAACGCATTTGCTGACTTCTTTAAGTCTAACTATGCTAAGGCGTCACTACCTTCGTGTAGCCAGGACTCAACTGGTAATTCGAACACTCAACATTTCC
>JAOEHK010017487.1:0-10160 GCA_025447835.1 Labidoglobus nevermanni | reverse complement strand
CTTTTTTGAGTATTTGCCTAAACATGCCTAATTCAAAGTTTTACGTCCTAAATACATACTTTTTCCGGCCTAAAATAAGGCCTTTTTGCAGTTTTTGGCGTCCTAAAATCCTGTCTCTACTGATGAGGATATTTGTCGTCGCCCGAAATCGGATGTCGAGGCAGTAAACGTGTTAACACAAAGTCTCCGAAGGTGAACACTGGTGAACGGGCAGATGATCAAATAGTAGTAAAACCCTGGCGACACTGAGTACTCCATTAGTTCTTGATAAAAATGAGTTTCTGGGACATAGATTGATGCAAGAAATGATGCGACGAATTGAATACTTATATCCCATTCTTCATTGTCATGTAGCATTTGCCGAACGCATCCATAAATAACGCTGCGCACAGTTTGTACCGTTAAAACACGGATTGACGTTTTTCGCGATGCAGAGACGCATTCGACTTAAGTCATCGTCTTCGTGCGTCACTGCGTTAATCACGCACAGCGTGTGATCTTGTAATGCGTGGTGTGCGTTGGCAGCGCAAAGTGGCGAATTTCCACACAATCAGTGACATTATTTGCGTGTGCCCCTGCTGCGCATGCGGCCCGAAAGCAATTCGCAATGATGCATTTTCAATATGTGTGCCATCGTCGGTTACTGCGCGCAGACCTGGCGAGAACTTTTCAATGTGCAGACGCTGAAGTCAGCAAGAAGCACTCACTCACCGAGAACCAGCAGCAGACGCCGGATAATAACACCTTTTCAAATTTACATTACCAATTCAAGCTTGCTTGACGTTTCGGAAAATGTATGCGTATAGAGTGCAGCCTCATTCGCCTATACCAGCGGTCGGCAACCTATGCCACGCGTGCCACAGAGTGGCACGCGAAAAGATTTTAGGTGGCACGCCATATGCAGGATAAATTTCTTATATTTTTGGTGAAATTTGCAAGTTGAATATTACTTTAAAAACATTCTCAATTTTGACCACTACTAAGCCAGCGTAGCGGTGACACCCCAATGAATTCCTCATTACATGGGTGGCGTCGCACTTTGTTGCAGCTACACACCATTGAAGCCTATTTATAGGTGGCACGCGCTGGGGTTGCGATTTGGTTGAATGTAAAATGTGGCACGCATGTAGGTTTCGGTTGCCGGCCGCTGGCCTATACAAGACATATAACCAGGGCCGGCTCAACGCGACAGCAATCGATGCGTTGCTTCGGTGCCCAATAATGACATCATAATGAAATCCAACAAAGAGGCTGTTCTACATCCGGGGCCCTAAAATCCTAGAGCCGGCACTGGTTAGATCTACCACTGAAATTTGTATTTCTGCACAAAAATATTAATATAACAAGTTTTGTGTAACATTCTTTAAGGCAAATACTTCAAGGGTTAATACATTTAAATGCATTTATTTACGAAGCTGATAGTTTCTAGCGGTCATATAGGACATTGATGATGTAAAGGCAATTCTGGACCATCAGTTGCAATGGCTTTGGACCTAGGGTATTCCCCGTGCTTGTCCGCCAGCACTGTGTACGAGTACGGGATTATTTGGCACGTTCCACCCATGAACTGTTATTGGCTTTACTCTTACGTAGACTCCCGATTCCTCGTTTCGTTGTCGTAGACGCTATACAAAGGTTTCCCAACCTTTTTTAGCCATGCTCCACCATACGCTTTGAAAAGTCCCTACTCTCCCTCTTCCAAAATAAAAAGTTTCATTATTCCAAAGAGAAATCTAATTTATAGGTTCTACGATAAGTAATGATGAAGGAAACACACCAAGAATTAATTTTCATTTTTTTAACTTGGAAGATGAATTGATAAAGATTGTTTCCAATTATTCCCTGAGGTACACAATTTGCTCCTTTAGGCTGCTGAATGCCTGCGACTCGAGAAGTTATTTTATCTGTGAATCCCATGCGTATCGCATATTGTTTGCAATTTCTGAAGCTAATTTCTAACGGACTCCTTATATTTATAGAACTTATTTAAATTTCAGAAGACGATTCTTTTTAAATCTTGCACCAGTAAATTCAACAATAAAAATGCCCCCGGTGGGGCGTACGCCCCACCTTGGGAATCACTGCTCTACAACCATTTTGGGCTTCACTGTTCTATAGCATATTAAAGCTAATGTAACTGGGAATTATTTGCATTCATTATTCCTGCGAAAACCGAATTGTAAAAATGATCCGTATTGGTTAAAGGAATGCCTAAAGCACAATCCAAAATTGAACGCACAGAATAAGATAACGTCAGTAACACTAGGAACATGTTATCTCCATGTCGAAAATTAATTATTACCTAACGGGCCGTTGTCCTTTACCGTCAAACACAATAGGAAAATTGGTATGGTAGATGGCTGAAATGGCTAGAATTGCATGCAGAAGTAGGTAAATAGGCTTCATGTGCGAACCAGTAAATCACACGAACCGTAAGCAGCTAACAATTTGCCAAAGTTTAGAAACTAATTGAACTCTAATTGCGATTGCAATTTGAAATAATTACAAATCTGTCAATGCTTCGGGTTTGTGCAAACCTCTACTTTCCGCTTGCATGTTGTGACACTGGAAATGAATCAAGTATTGAAATGTCGCATTTGCGCAATGATCGACTCGATTAACCTTAGCAAATTGCATTCGCCATTCTTCGTCGCCGATCGATGGAGATTGAGGTTTCGTATAAATCAGTGCTTCCCAAACTTTATTGCGCCATATGCCCCTTACCCATATTGTTGGTTTTCATAGACCTCTTAATGTCTTATTGGATGCGGACTCGTACACAGTACTAGCGGACAAGCCCGGGGAATACCCATCTTCTAGTAACGGAACCGAGGGTATTCCTCGTACTTTACTCTTACGTAGACCTCTATTCATATCTCGTAGACCCTCAAATCCTTGTTTCGTTGTCGTAAAACTCCTGCAAGGCGATATCGATCCCTAAGGGATCACTGGTATAACTGAATGAACTCAAGGTTTTATGGCAACTGAAATATGGCATGCGCAGATGAATAAAAATGTTTTGTTATACTGAATTCTGAATATACGGAATGTGGCAAATGCAATTGCAGCGATCACGAGAACATGCAGGTTGGAAAATGTAGTCGGGCGTTCTATAAGAACGACCATAAGGGTCGAGGCAAAGACATGATTCGCAAGTGCAGAAAACTAAATCAATTTTACTTTGCAATGTTGCATGATTTATTAGAACGAGTGTGAAGTCACGATAATTACAAAAATATCATCATTTGCAATGATTAATTAATAGAATATTACTCTTTTCTAAGATAATGTAGCACATTTATCACATTAATTCATTACGAAACTTTATATTGAGGCAAATAATGACTAAAAGTAGCTCAATTACATTTTAGCCAGACTGTGAGCGTGATAAAAGGGCTAACAAGACGATGTAAGAAGCGAATGATTAATGCAACTTGATTCGTTTTTCTCAATATCATTTCATGCGTTTCGTCAGAGAGATCATTAAACAGGAAGATTTATTGTTCTCACATAATTTCACGATGTGTCATATTTAATTTGTCATGTAATAATTTTCAATTCGTACGCTTAGATACTCATTTGTCTCAATGCCCTTTTAACATTCATGTTGAGCATAGAACGACTGATAACGGCGATCAGAATATTTTGTTATGAAACTATGTAAATTTTAATCCATTCCATTTCCATGATTAATAAATCAATATGCCATGAAAATGTTGCAATAATGCGGTCAGATTACAATAAGGTATTTTAACAACGCTAGAACAATGGCTTTTAATCACTTGAAAATCAGAAACTGCATAAAATGCGATTGCAATGAAATTAATTAACTGTTTTAATAACAGGGAAATATAAATCTCCATTTGTAAACAATTTAAAATTGAAAATTTATCTACGAAGAAATTTTTATTTCTTTGCGTCTATAGTAGGAGACCCGGTTTCAGTGTCAGATTTTTTCAATGGAACCAATATTACCGAGGAGCATTCGGGTTTCTTAATACCCCATGAGGTTCTTCCCATTTTTCTTCCACTTATGATTGTCCTGGGAGTACATAAATATAGATTTGAAAATAGAACGCAAATGAATAATACAACCAATATTTGCATTAAGTATGACAATAATTAATGTAACTATTATCTATTGTTACAAACTTGCAATTATAAATCCAAGCCGACAGAACGAAGACTTCTATAGCCTGAGAGGAAATCTTGCATCGATAAGTAAGTCAATAAGGCAAGAAACGTTGAAAATACTCATCGCTGGCAAACCCATTTACATCTCAATGCTCAAACACAATAAAATGATAAATTATACATGAAAATTAGTAATACCTCAACTCTTTGATTCGCGTGCTTTCAAACGTAATGCCAAATGAAACGTGGAATCCAGAATAATGCCTGGAAAAACACCAAGTTCAGTGTTTTCGAGAGCTTTGAATGTTACAATGAATTCGGAACAAGAAATGACAGCGAGTTTTAACCAGAAATAAATGAAAGCTTTAATATTGCAAACCATGAGATGGCAAAGTCGAGACAATCGAGAAGAGAGTCCATTAAGTTCTTATATGAACAAAGGCCAAAAGCCAAAAATTTACCATTTTAATATTAATGCATATCAGCAGAGTAGAAGAGTAAACTGCAAGCAACAGGAAATGAGGAAATTGTTGAACCAAGTTTAACACTTGAAATACTTCTTGATTCTCCATTGAAGCATAGTTCTAAACCTTCATAAGGAGTGGCAGAGACTTTTATTATTTATTGCTGATCAAGCTTGATCAAATACTTATTATCTTGATGCAAATACTTACCGTGTATAGAAATATAAATTAAACTAGATCACTTCGATTTCAAACAAATGTGTTTTATATAATTAGCACACTCTACCCCGAGGACCGCGACTTAAAAGGTCTATTTTGCTGTGACCCCGAATTAAAATCCAATTTACTCCCACTGAGTAATTGCCTTGGAGGAATTACAACCATTTCTGAGGTCACCAAAAGCTCTTCCTCTTCCATAGGCTCTGTCGGATGTGAAGAATCGCTTTACGTGTGAGTAGGATATGATGGGCCGCTTCCGGCCCCATCCTGCAACGATTCTATTAATCCCAAATTACAGAAATGGTTATTAAATGATAGTGTCCAGTGAGGACCATGTTGCCCCCATTATGTCATTAGAATTGTGGTGAATAAAGCTCTTGAGATGAATCCATGAATGTTTGCCCAATGGAGTTGTATAACTGGGTTCAATAATATAGCATTTTTTATTGTGTTCTGTATTATTATTAGTCAACTGAATGATTCACACAAAAGAGCATCTTGCTTATCTTGCTTTCGCATTTCTACATCAAAAGAGCGCAATTAACAATTCGTGATTTAGCAAATCGCTGAAAAATCGTCTTTGTGTATTCAAACAAGGCAGACGCTTATAGCAACAATAACAATTCGAGCCATTATCTAACGCATGGATACAACAATAATTAATATAATTTGCTTCAACGATAATACTGGCTAGAACAAAGAGATCCGAAATCATTGTATTACATATTGCAAATAATCATATGCAAATGAATAAACATTTGAAGAGGACATTTTAATAAATGCAATCATTTGATGGGCAAAATTGTTGTTCACTTTCAGAAACTCATTCGCAGCATTAACCATCGCTAACCATTACAATCTTCCACATCCAATCACCTGAAGTGGTTTAGCTATTAACGAAGAATGTGGGAATCTAAAGGAAATTGCATGGAGAGCCATGCTAAATCAGACTTGTTGAATTCTTATTCGTATGCACACGATACGTGGAAATGAGAGTCGTAATAGGCTTAGCAAATATCAAGTATTTTATGTGCAATTAAGAGTGACCTAGTGTCCTCCAAGAGGTTAGCCTGGACTTTCATGCGAGTATCATGCTCGCATTCAATCTCTTCCTCGCTTATCTCTAGACTTCGTCAAGCAAGATGAGCGACATTCCAAGATGCGTGATGAGGTAGAATATGAACGAAACAAGTGCGTTCGCGCCCAGTTATTGCGGATTTTCTAGGATGTTAATTGCGGCTGCGATGGCGAGAGTGAGCTTCAACATATCGCAAAAATGGGCGAGCAGTTATGCAAAACGTGACTTATCTTTAATTATACGCAAGCAGATCAACTATATGCATATTATTGTAATAGGTCAACAATGAATAAGAATGGTGCGGGTATAGTTGTAAGCTAAGGATTAGATTCAGGTTAGAGGCGAGGCACTCGAGATTCAAAGATGTGTCTTGAATGTTCATCATACATTAAGGAATACAAGGACCAGTAACAACCAATAATTATTAATATGCATAACCATCCAAGTAATCTGGTGGGCAAATACAGAGGACATAAATAGAAACTCTTGGTTTCGATTTCCGGCAGAGCGCTAACAGAGACATTCATGATAGGTAACGAACGATTACTGGACGGTTAGGATCTGAAATGAGATTATCATGACAGTAATTATGTTATAGCAGTGTTTCTCAAAGTTATTTGACTCGCTCCACCCTAAAACCCGAAAATGTTGGGGGTCATTAATATACCAACCATAGGCAACAGAATAAAGTCGGATATCTCAGAGAGGTATAGCGAGGAAAAAAGTAAAATAAATTAAGGTGCACATAGTTACCGGAGATATTTCACGGGTTTGGGGTGTCCACGTGATTTGTGAAAAATTGTTGCTTTGGAGTTTGGCGTGTTACAATGGAGAGGAGAACAGTATGGGTATGTGGTTTAGGGGATAAAAGTACGCAAACCAACAATATTTGTCGATAACGAACTGGAATCTGTAGAATTCTTTATTTTGACTTTGGATTACTACGTTAATTTTGGTGAGTCTACGAAGCAGTATTGTAGCAATTTGGGTAGCCCGCCAGTAGTGAATCATTCAATAAGGAAATGGCGAATAACGAGGTTGCACAGTAATAAGAATATTGGCTGAAATTCGAATGTTGCTTTCTACCGCCGACGCCGCAATCGCTGCCTTTCGAGTGGAAGAGTTCGACATTAACCGTTAGGATGCTGGCGTTAGCACCGATTGCAGAAGAGACAGAAGCCTGACGGCTGTCTTTATGGCCAATATCGAATATGTGCGTGCACATTCTTGCACGTAAATTCCATTCCATTTTTCATTCAAATCTAATCCCCGCCACGTTTGCGAAATACTGCAATTAAGACTGAAATAATTTAAAATTTGGCGACCAGAGGTCGCCAAAGTGGGGTCTATAGACCCCTCAGGGGTCTATTACCCAAAGGCAAGGGTCTATCTTAACCAAGGGGTCGATTGGTGGTCGAAGCAAAACCACTTACAGTTAGATGGTTAACTTTGACCGGCGTACTTGCGATAAGGGCCATATTCGCATTTCCGTGAATTTACAGTCGGACCATCCTTGAAGTATTTCCTGGTATATTTCATTGCACCGTCGATTTTCGTGGTAATCATCATCGGTACTCCCCGAGACCGAAGTTTAGTTAGTCTTATATGAATTAAGTGAACATTGCTTCGATGTATACCCTCAAAAATTATATAGGGGTCGACGTTTAAAAAAGTTTGGCGACCCCTGCTGTAAACAATGCTTTTACTCCTAGTGTTCTAGTTAAGGCTAAGGAATGGTCTAAATCTGTCGCAACCAACCCTCCACACGTTATTTTGAGTGTCGTGTCCCTTAAAACCCATCTTGACCATCCTACTGCCACGCTCTACAATGGATGTATATGGGAAGATTCGAATAGCCTTCTGGTCATGGTGGCAAACGACTCGCTCAGCCGGAAGAGAGCCAAAACACTCAAGTACCTACCTAGGTTAATGACAACAACTTCGGACCATTGTAGGATTATACACAGGTCACTGGCACCTAAATAAGCATCTCAGCCAGATCGGACTTGTACCTAGTGCTCGCTGTCGAGGAGTGTGGTGGATGAGGAGTCGTCTCATCACGATATATGTGACTGTAGGGCTATGGCCCACGTCAGATTAAAGATATTTGGCGTGGAGATGCTGACAATGTGGCAGATCCTGTCCTACTCCCTGGACAAAATCCTGGACCTAATCACCAGGCTGGAGGGATAGGACATATACAATGGAGAATTCACAAAGGACCCAATTGCACTTCCAACAAAAAAAACGATATCGTTATATCATATTTACAAGGATACGAATTGTGAAAAAAGGTGCCCCGATGCGTGCTTCCACCTAGAGCCAACCCTAGCGGGACAGTACTTCAAAAGCGGGACAAAATCGGGACATTTTCAAAGAGCAGGACTTTCCCGCCAAAATCGGAACGTATGGTCAAGTTAGTCTGAAAATTCGTGATAAGGTCGGTGTATTATATACCAGGCGCTTCTAAGTGCCGCAATGTATCACGCGCCTCACTTTCACCCTTGAACGAGCCGAAAATTTCATGAAAATCTAAGCGACCGTCGTAAACCGCAGATAGTTCGATAGTAGAGGCTCTTCTGTACATTTTGCGCGGCTCTTTTCAGCTCCTTATTGGCTCTTTTAATGGGCATTTGGCTCTTTCTCGCTAAAAGGTTGGGGAGCCCTGGTATAGGGTGTACGTTTGTTAGAAGTAGTAGAAAGTATGAATGCATTCGGTAACATGACGCAACGTCGTAAATGTCTATTTAAGGCAATAAATGGAACAAAGATGTGATCATTCAACCAGTGTTGTAAACACTTATGTCTTTAGGTGCCATGAAAGTGGTGCCAGACCGATTCCGATTCGATTTGTTTAAATATTATAATCGGGTAACAGAAGTATGTCTGTATGAACCATCCACAACGACCAGAATGTACAAAGATATATGCCGCTTCAATCTTAAGTAGAGGTTCTTTATCTTTTTCCATAGGTGCACCTGTTGGCATGTTAATTCCGGTTCTAGGACAGTTCCGGACTTGACAGTTGCGGACCGAAGTCCTCCGCAAAAGACTGTTCAAAATCACAGTTGCGCACCGGACTCTTGCGGACAAGGACATTAGCGTACACGGACTTTTGCGCACATTGACAATTTCGAACAGCCATATACGCGCACGCGGACATTCCTAGTTTAATGTGATAATAAATAAATTTTCTATGCTCCTAAACAACCTATTGTGTAACTTTTGGGGAACACTGTGCTATTATTAAATATCAAATACTAGTCAAGCGTGTCCTGGATGAGCTGTAAGTTCCTTGCTGAAACACTAAAAGAACAGCTTGCAAGTGTTCTCTGGATCAAACCAGTATTTCCCATTTCAAAAAACTCACTTCTCACTATTAATGATATATATGCAATAGTTTATATTGTCGTATAGACTTTATACAACCATCTAGCCTAGGGCGGAAAGGACAAGAAAGGCTGATAATCGATGTGCAAACAGGAAGACAAATAAATAAATATTGCATTGTAACGCGAGCAGTAGCAGCGAGTAGAAGACAGAAGATGGCTCTCGAGCCAATAACTTAGTTGAACGGAATTCGATCGTTCTTCAGCGTGTTCGTCTTGCATGCGCGCCGCATGCATCCTAATGAAAGGATTGGCGCCAGATGATGTCGCTGGTGGCTGCCAATTGTATGTGGCACATAAATCGTTTGATTGCAAAATGTGCACATGCAGCCGATGATTGTATATTCCAATTGCAACAAGCGAACTTGTTACGGTGCACAAATGCGAGCGGGTAATTGCATTTGCATGCAAAACTTACTCATGCCCTTACTTGATTGGGCAAAGTCATCATTGTCGGACTACGTCTGCATCGTTAACATCTGTATTCGATTTGTGTTGCGCACTGCCTCACCTGAAACAATAGATGGTGACAGGGTTAATTTCCTTGATTGCAATTTAATGTAATTATATACAGGAAAATTCTGGGCCGGCGCAACGTTTTGCGGGGCCGGGTTCAACAAAATTTGCGAGGCCTCGCTACACAATAAAACTGTATATTGCAAAGAGAAAATATTAATATATTTATTCATATATATATATATATGTGTGTGTGTCTTCGTCAATGTTTTAGGACGTCAGTATAGCACATGGTAGTAAGTCGTAGGATTTTGGAAAAATAGTCAAAATGCATGCAAGCTGGTACGCACGCGGCGGTTTTTAAAATTACAATTTTCAGGCTCGGTTGCCTGCCGTAATTAAACGGATTTATAGGATAGC
>JAOEHK010017486.1:0-28692 GCA_025447835.1 Labidoglobus nevermanni | reverse complement strand
CAATTTTCGATGTATATTATGGAGATAGACGCGGAGAGTTCCATCTTCGGACACACAGTGCCTCCTAGTAGATGAATGTACTTAACATTCTCTATACTCGATTACTTCTACTTTTCATTTTAAAATCCGATTTCAAATTTCAATTGCTTGTCAACTTGCTTCGGTTCGGTTCGGGTTGTTTCGTTTTGATTCGGTTTGGTATTCAATTCGGTTCGGGTTGTTACGTTTAGATTCGGTATTATTCGTTTAAGTTCGGCACAGTTCAATTTGTTTTGGCGCCATTATTATGAGTATTTGAATAAGTAGATGAATAAACTAGATTGAGATCAAGCTGAGGTCTTCAATCTAATGTTTTATCTTTGGTTGAAAGTTGAATATGAGGAATACGCGCATGAAACTGAAAACTGCTGAAAGTTTGCGTGGTTATGATGGCGAGCGTAGTCTTCCTTCATCCGACTGCTTTCCTATCGCATTGATCTGGCAAACGTATACTTTAGAAACGTCAAAAGTGAAGGCTGCGAGGGTGTGCACGTGCAAATTGCTCTCTTCGATTCGATTCGATATGAAAATTGCTGGGGATACGTGCGGTGAATGGGCCAGGCTGCGGTTTTTTGCGCATCCAGCGATTGTAATTGCCAGATATGATGCTCACAGTGACCCTACGCTATTAGGGACTGCTCGCCTTGCTTCGAATTAATATGAAAATAACGAGCGTTACTCATCACGCCGCATGCTGCGACTGATTGCTTATCACATCATTCATTAAAACTAACGACGGCCAAAATCTCCTCTATTAATTAGATGATACGCTTCAATTTGATACACATTACATCTGTAGTTATTATAGTCTTCGAGCAAATTTGTCACAGCACTTTGTCACCATCTGATTTATTAACTTAAAATTAGGATTATTTTATGCTGCGGATATAAGATTTAATGATAATGATAATTAATTATTGATATTAATGATAATTTAATGATAGGATAGGAGGTAGCGGAGTTTTCTGAAACGACATTTGGCAATTCAGATGGTTGGACGAAAGAAAATGGTAACGCTTTAGTAGGGATTGAACTCAGGTCAGTAGGATTGGGGACCGGTTACGTTACCACTCGGCTACTGAGCGGCTCCTTTAAGGTACTTAACTTTAGCTGTTAGGTATGAATTGTTTGGAAATTCCTTTGAGATTATTAAATCAAATATTTATTCAACTAGTTAAAACATGTTTTAATTTTAACAAATAAGAAATATTTGATAACCAATTTCAAGAAGGAAAACTCAGGTGCTAAAACATCGATATGGGTCAATTGTTCGATAAACCTGCTCTCGCCAGCAGGTGCAAGTACATTTTGCATGCATTTTGAAGTGAATTAGCCTTCGAAAACATATCGTATGAAATTTCCGAGCCATTCGGACACATATGCGAACTTATTTTTCACATGTTACTGCAACGCGACGGAGCGCAGACGTTCTGGTTCAATTTTGTGCACAATTTCAAGTCTAGCAATGCAATCATTATCGCTGCTAGGTCCACATTCCAAGTTGGTGCAGTGGTCTAATGGCCCAGTCAAGTCCCAGCAAAAATTCAGCACATATTGTTACACTTTTGTATTAAACTGTTAGTCTACCAAGCTGAAGCTAAATTGCCGCATTATCTGTGGTCACGAATGTTGACCTAAACATATTCATTTTAATTTAATTTCATGGGAAGTACAATATATGGCAAACACCTATCCCATTGAAAGGACCATAACAAATAATTGCTCCTAGATGGTTGAAGCAGATGTCCACATTTACTTTGATTGCATGGTATTCGTGAGGGACGTCTTCACGTTAGTGGTGGTTACCGATGCGTATACCACCGTCAGGCAGCGCCCACGCTCCCTGCGGGTATCCAGTAATTACAAATGGCAGAACTTTTCAACATCTACTAATGATAATCGTGGTAGTCCACTTGCATACCCGCATATATTGTGTTTTTTAGGGCGTGTGCATACACATTGAGGCCCCTCTAATGGCGCCCATTATACCTCCTCCCTAGAACTAATTTTACACCTACTGCCATATGAAATTGCGAGCAAGTTGGAAATTCTTGCTTAGAACGAAGGAAAAGAGTTGCCTTGTGTTTAACGTGTTAGTATCAAGATTCTTCCTTCTTACAAAGCTTCTATTCGGGTAGCAGTTACCCTCTGTTAGCCCTCTGCAAAATATACCTCTATCTTCCTAAAACGTATATGTAAACCTGCTGGTATATTTGCTAAGGAAGGTTTCAAGGGACCCGAAGCACAGACCTAGCTGAAATGGACAAGTGGCCTCACCATTATTATAGTTGTTAGTTGGAGGCCGTGTGCAGATACACATGGCCCCAATATTTGGACTTATTGTACATCCACTTTGCATGGATACTTAGTTTGGAAGGAAAGATAGGGTAGGACTTGAAATGCAGGCCTAGGAAGGCCTATTCAACTATTCTCCATTTTTCTTATTTCAATTTCTTTTGTTGATGACAGACTACTGAGATACCGTATGTTAAATAGATTTGAAGATATATTAACAAATGGTAAAATGCATCGAATGCGAAGTTTTAAAAGGAATATCAGGTATTCAGATAAGTAATTAATTTATGATAAGTAGATAGATATTGTGCTCGAATCAGGTTGTCCAGTTGATTCGAATTAACACTGGGCACGCCAGAAATTAATGTTGGCGCCTCTTGTCCGACCGGCTCGTAATTAATTGACCATTAAGATTACAGTTTTCTATTTGATGGTCGAAAGGCCAAACTGCATCAACGACTGCAGCTCTCTGCTTAAAACGTTCTGGTTCGACAAAAGTTACTGCATCTAGATAAGTCCCTCTAAATTTATTTAATACACTCTCAATCTATTCATATTCGAACTAATGAATACTTAATTACTATGGTAAAAGTAAATGATCTTATGTTAGCCAGTAAACTAATAACCCATCAATCATTCCGGGTTGTAGGAAAATATTGTGAAAGGAATTTCGCGAAAATTAGTTAATTAGCAAATACCACTATTTGATAAGCCCGATATTGTTGTAGATTCTTGAATTTATTGCTGGTAAGATTCGTATCATAACTACAGACCATCGCACTTAATATGAAAATTATTCGTTAATTAGTACCTCAGGTATTAATTAGTAGCCACAGGAATGCAAGGTGTAGCGACCTACGTAAATGACCCATTTCGATTAGGTTGCAGGTGAATTTTTTCAAATGCGAGTTGAGAACCCGGCGTCAGATCTCTTCATGTTAGCCGATCACAGTGCGCAATTGCTTCTTGCGCCTTGCCTGCCAATTTGCGTCCACAGAGCGCACAGCTAATTAGTGGGCACATGCAAGTGGCAATTATAACATTTGCGCATCACTCACATTACTTTATCGCATTGTTGCTAGACGGGACACATGGCATCGTTAATTGGCCGGCGGGCGCGAGCGAATAATTCATCTCAGATAATTACAAGTCGCGTCTTGTGCGCTGCAATAACGCACTCCATTCATATCTTAATCTCCCAGCCACAATTTGCGATTTACTGCAGATGGAATGCGGCGCGGATAAAAGAATGCGCAGACGTGTGCAATTTTTCGCGATTCGCGCAAATTGCGCTCCCGCAAATAGGCTGCGCCTACACGCCGCCGTACTTTATAACCCTGCATGACTTTTTGAACTTTTCCGATTCGCAAATCATCGAAACGACGCTCGACGGCGGCATTAAAAGCGCACTTTGTGCGCGTCGCGTATTAGGAATAAATATTCGCGCCTCGTCCTGTTCACCGTGTGTATAAGTGCGTGGAATGCCCACATGCGTACAGCTCATAAAAACTTTTACAACTTCTTCGTTCCTGCGCGCGAATTTCTGGCGACGTGCGCCGGGAACATATTCGCACTGCCAGCCGGTGCGCATCTTTAGCGATAAAATTGTGTAAGTATGATTTAAGAAAATAAGTCGTAAAAATCGCAGTTGACGACGGCGAAGAAGACTCTTCGCGATTCGCGCCGCCGACGCCACACTTGGATGCAAATTCAACTACACACTTTTCCTTTTAGTGTTTATTTAGGCAATTTATGCAGCGATAATAAATTGCGGGGAGCGGTAAGCCAGCTGGCGCTGATAAAAGAGCACATCTTCGCAATGACTACGATTTAATTTGCCCTGCAAAAGGAGAACAAATGACAAACAACGTGACCAATTGCGAGGTGTCATGCTAGCACGCGAGATCGGTCAATGGGCGCTAATGAAACGCAAGCAGGGTGGGCAGGCGCTTCGAAATTGCCTTTTTGCTCTTGCTTCTCACTGCATTTGTATCGCCAACCAGAAGCTTCATTAATTACCTGCAATGTCATGTTGAACAGTTGCGCAATTGTAATTGGCCGATTCGGTCAAAGATACTGCAAGCTGATTCATTGCATGCCAACGCAGATTCTGAGTTGGTTACGTTTTCGTTAAACAAACATGCTACAACTGCTCTGCTGAGAATGATACGTTTAAGAACACATTTTAGACTGAGTAGTAACAACTGCTCGGTAGCCGAGTGGTAACGTAGCTGACTATGGAGACCGGTGACTCGGGTTCAATCCCTAGCAAATCGTTACCCTTGTTGTCAAGCAGCCAGTTGGAATAGAACATTACGGCATTTGAAATTGAAGATGTCGTTCCGGTACGCTCTTCTATGACTTCCCAACCCACAAAAGAAACCTCAATCCCAACTTCCCTTCTAAGTAAACTAAACACGAGAAAGATCTCCAAAATGCCTAACAGAAAGGGCCTTAGTACTGCATGTATCATTATAAAATCATAATAAGAATGTTCATGTTTAGGAAGGAAAGCAAAGACAAACCGAAAGAAAGTAACGAGAAGAGACCTCAAAATAGCTTTCCTTAGAATAGGGCTACTTGATTACAACCTAGTTGACCTAGAATGCTAATTTTACAAGCAAACTGCTGGTAGTTAACACATACTGAAGTAGGGCGTTCAGGGACCATTTAAGCCGGATACCTTCAGCTCCATTGAAGATGAGCTGGACTAGGGCAGAGCGGCGTACGCGAGCAATCATAAGATCCTCGATGATACTGGGCGTTCATAGCGATGCCGTGCCGGGCGCTGTCTTTGCGGGATTATAATTTAGTATCATTAACGTGTTAACAACGACCGGGGAAATGTGACGTCGGATGAAGAAACGGGCGGCGTCCGTGACGTGATTACTGTCCGAATCTCAGGCCATAAACAATGAGATTGATGGTAGTCGGAGCGCATCGTTGCAGGTGTGACAAGGATGGCCATCGCATCCTCATGGATTTGCAGAAATGCGACGGCGAAGATGCGTCCGCTCAATCTAAGCGCGTCCGATTGAGCGCATTCCGATCACTAGACCGCCGATGGCCTCTTCGGCGTGAACTTTGACGCGCTGCATCTCGCAGCATCTCGTTCTCAAGCTGCCGCCGCCGCCATCGATTTGTAAATTATCGCTGATTGCGTTTCGGCGATAAGGCGCGCATCGCGATCGTGTTTGATCAGCACAATGTACCCGCGCGCGTCCTGCTCGGAAATTAATAATTCTTTCTGCACGAGCTTTTTGCGCTTCGGCCGCATCGCCGCAGGCTGTTATTATCGACGGCACTAAGCAGGTGCCGAAAGCGGCCGGCCGCCACGTCTGCTTATTATTTTCTCTCACTCTTCGATTCACTGGCTTATTGACTTCCCCGATGGTCATTATATTGTTTGCGAGGTTGCCTCTTCGGCGGCCATTTATGCGCGTTGCCCGACAGCGTTTTCGCGCTTCGTCCATTTAGGGCAACTTGTTTTCTTAACTACGTGTTGCGCTTTACCCAGGGCCGAAGGAAAGCCGACGCCTAAAAGCTGACTGCAAATCGATGAGTCTACATCAAATATGTAGGCATGTAGCTCTAAAGCTATGATTCCCAAAGTTTTTGCCCGTAAACCCAATGCCGATATTCTTTCCATAAACCCCCTAATGTAAAATGAACACATTTTGTTGGAGGCGAAACAAATTCATTTCAGAATCTTTCCACAACTATTACCTAATCTCTAAGAATCGTTACGCAACACAGTTCCTAACTTATTGCAGGAACTAACAGGAATTCGGATATGTTTCTTATATCTCCTGATGCGCAATTAAACGACCCATAGGTTGTACTTCCAATAATCACTTTACATCCAGTAATTCGTGGGGAAGAACCGAAATACTGCGATCACGTCATCTCCGAGTTGCCATGACGTCATCTCCAAGTTGCTACCACATCATCGCCAAATTGCTCTCACGCCATCACCGAGATGCGTAGCAGATCAATGCGATTACCTATCGCAGAATTTCCTTCCTTGCTACACCCAGTAACTCCTGAGATAATCCCCAAAACTGTCTACACATTTCCTTATATCTTGTAGGAACTAATGGGAATTCAGAGATGATACTTATATCCTCAGGTGCGCAATTAAATTCCCCACAGAATGCTACTTGAATCATCGCGATACACCCAGTAGTTTCTGAGAAAAAATACAAAAACTGTTTAAACATTTGCTCACTTTTCTCAAGAACTAGCGGGTATTTAGAGTTGAATCTGATATCATCAGATGCGCAATTAAATTCCCCCCAGAACGCTCTTTGAATCATCGCGATACACCCAGTAGTTCCTGAGAAATATCACATAAACAGTCTACATATTTCCTCATTTTCTGCAGGATCTTGCAGGAATGCAAATATAATCTTATCTTATTCTACGTGATCGACGAAAATCGCTTAGCAACCATTACGTAATCACCGCCAATATTTCTGCCACTATAACCACTATAACCGCAATTTCCGATAATTCCTCTGCTACAACCTCTGCAAGAAGTGGTTACTATCACACGCAGTTTATTGCTTTTTGTTTTCTGATACCCATAAAATTCTGCACTAGGTGCCCATATTTGCTTCAGAATTTTTATATTTTTTAGCGTAATTTTGTTAGCTTTATTTTCACACATTTTAGATTCTCATCGTGACCAGACTGGAAGACATTGCAAGGCTTAAAAGTCATTTGCTTTGAAGATTTTTCTCTGCGCCAATTAAGACGAAATTTATGCGTCGCATATTGAATCTTTATTAGGCGATCATCTGGGCCGCTAGATAAAGAGGTGTTCATTAACGGCTGATGAACAATAATTATTTGTTGGTCGTGCCGTTTTCGTATCGTCGCAATGCATTTAATCGCGCTCCTGCTGCTGCTACTGCAGGACATCATAAAAAGCCGAAGTTTATGACTTTATTAATTACCGGCGCGTAAATGCTAAGATCAGTATCCGAGAGCCAACGGTGAGACACTTAACGGTGCGTCGTAAAAATTCTAGCTGCAAATGATGTTAATTCAGCATGCACAAAGCAGCGCGGAAATAAAGGAATGCAGACATGCTGAAAGCAGCATGCATTCATTCCATCCGCACAGCTTATAATCAAGTCATAAAAGTTGTCCTGCCGTGTGTAGCAACGACTTCTTGGCATAATCAAATAGTTGATTGGATTATTCGTGTAATTTCAACGCTGCTCAGCGGCATGTCACTGAGTTCTCGCCAATTTTTACTGAAAACCCCTTTAATTTTATTACGCATCCGAGCAATCCTTAATTGGACATTGGCACTCAACCGAAAATGAAAAGAATAGAACATCTCTCAACTGCATTCCAACAAACTTCCAAGTACGTTTTACTTTCATAAAATAATAACATTATGATACCAGTATATTGAATCTAGGTGGTGGATAAAATACGGCAATGCAGAAACTTGATGTGAGGTGCTTTGAGTGCCGAGATGAGCTTTTGTAGCGCAACAGCGAAGCCTGCAAGCTGCACCTGTGTCTTACTAACGCGTCTCCTTCGGGCGTAGTGCTTAGGGTAGACCAGAACTATGCTGGCCTGGGGTTTGTGGCTGCATAATCAGGTGAGGCAGGTGGAGTGTATCGTAAATCATACGATTTTCTGATGGCTCGTTCGCACCTCATTACCATATAATAGCTATCGAGAAGATGCTTGAAATCGGTGCTTCCTCAAAAGTAAGTGGTCGCCTACTATGACTACAAAGTATAACAATTAGCTAAGAATAAATCGAGAGACTTCACACAGCACTGTTTTTTGTTATATTTCAAACTATTCTACATTGCAAAGATTAGAGATTGAATTGAGGTAGCCAGTTGTAGATGTTTGTAGATGTATCATATTTGCGGATTTATTGTTGTCAGAGCATGCACGTTAAACACATTCGCGAATGTATTTGCAATGGATTAATGCTGTGTACAAAGTGTCAACGATGAGGATGAGCAGCAGAAGATGCGCTCCATTTAATGGAAAGAAAATCTGCAGAATATCGCGATGCAATGCGCAGCTTGACTGCTGTTTGCAGATGGATTTAATGCGAAAGACATTGCGTCAATATTGTCTAATGCTCTCGATTTGATCTGGCAAAAATGCACCAAGGAAAGAGGCACATTTGAGAATAGAAACTGCCTGGAAACTGATCGTATTCCACCCTGGCATGTGCTGCTGCGCTTATTTATTTATCGCTTATAATATATTGCGATTAAGTTTCCAATATGGAAATGGTTTCGCCTGGATTGAGATTACCTCACCCTTATTCTCATGCAGATATTTACAATTTAAAAATAAATCAAACTCTCGATCTTATCCGCTTTTGCAAGTCGAATTGCAAAAGCACTTATGACCGTTCAGAAGTAACAATAATCCATACATTCTCCATTCAATTTTTATGGAAATTCATAATATACTAGACAAATGGCAGGAGGAAAGCAGTCAGAAGTCCTAATTAATCTTCTTCTTCCTTCAAATTACGAGCGAGTTTTTAGTTGAAAATTTAGTAACAATTTGTCTCTTCCTTGAACTTTAAGTTGTAGTACTACAATATATACTATTGTGCATTTAGATACAAGTAAATATTAATGATATCATAGACGAATTAGAAACAGTTTCAGTTATTAATATGCTGAAATATATGAAATCCAATTTTATGAGATAATATGGAGATTAGGAGGAAATGCGCTCAGCGATTTTTAGCAATAACTAATGGCAAAATAGTCGAATTGTATGACTGAATTTTTCATAAATTAAATAATATAAAATATAAGACCATAAATTCTAATTGAAAAGCAAATAAATTAAATATAATCTACAATACTTTCGAGCCTATTATGAGCATAACACAATTTCGCAATGCAACTCAGTGTTTAATGAGTTGAATCAAATATGTTTTGAGCGAATTATGGATGCAACACTATAAATTCAATCAATGGGTACGTGGATAGCAATAATGCAACATTTCGCTGAAATAATCATAACTGCGCTGGTTGATAAACGATTAAGAGCACAGAATGCAAATAATTGGAAACCATCGCTCATTTCAAAGTTCCAAGCAGATATGACGTGTAATTGCATCTCGAAATAACTGCATAATACTTCTAGGGAAACTATACTGCCGACTCTTTGGCAAAGCCAAATTAAGAGAGCAATTATTCTGATTATGTTACTAATGAGGCTAATTTTGCACAGCGTAAGCCAATTATCGTGCTGATGCGCGGGAAAGAACTCGACAACCGTCATAGCATCAACAAGATGTTGATAATAAGCTTGATATATATGCAAAACATTTGCGATACCATAATCAGTAATAATATCTCATGCGTTTTTATCCGCTAATCCGATTAATTGCAATTTTGCAATCCCACATTAACTAACTCAAAATATTATTTCAGCTGCCTATTTAGCCCAATTACTCAGTTGTTGTACCCTGTTTATAGCAATGAATATGTGTGCCCATTGTTCAAACATGACGGTTTTGTGTAATTGAGCGTTTCGGCTAGTTCTGCAGGCAAACATATTAAAGGGTTCATATATTCGCTATATTATTGGAATCTGTATATGCCTTAACTAGATAAAACTTTCTCAGCGCCCGAAAATATACTGGATTTGAGAATTTAATAAATCTAAAATCCCAAAACCCCCCTTCTTTGCAAACATTTGAATACGCAGATGAATAAAAAACAAATCCAAACAGATGGGATTTCCATGTGTATTATGTTTACCTTCATCCCGGCATTTTGCGAATCTGGACAAGACAGCTAAAAGTCACAAGGGTTGTAAGCAAGCCAGCTACCGATGAATACAACAGCAAATAAAGAGTCAGTAGAACTACATTTTATAGCGATTCATTGACGATATTTTTCACGTTTAATTGAGAAGTAAAGTCGAATGGCTTCTTGCTTGCCATGCCAAAATGGTAGAATACAATGCTTGAGGTAGGCAGCCATTATCCCCATATAGGGGCCCTTTCCTGCCTGCGGCCTATCACGAGAATTCAAGAGGAAATATATGAAACATGCAAAAATATCTGCTAAAGGGACATAGCTGGGTGGAAGAAGCTAAAGTGTTTCTGTTGCCATCCACAGAAAGCCCTCTTGCTTCTCTTTAAAAGAGAGCTTCGGAAGGTAACGGGCCTCCTCACTGGACACCTTTCCATCAACTGCCTATCTGCTCCTATATCATGCTGACGATGAAGTCGTTTATAATTTGTACCCTTTGAATAATGAATAAACTTCCTCTCCGTCCGTCCTAATACCCTTTCTGAAGTTTTCCTGTTTATAAATGTTTGCAAGGCTGTTCACAATGCGATATCAGGTATTATGATAAATTGCTATCAACAAGTAAGTGATCAATGAGGTGGAGGGAAAGCAGGGCAACAAATTTGATATAAAAATGAAAAAAAGCACTTTTGACATGGCATGATATACGACTCGTAACCCGAACACCATTGTACAGTAGCTGTCAATCAGCATTCGTTGGCACCGATCGCCGATATCATTAGTTATCATTCAATCAGCCTGGATCCTGTAACCCAGACGTATGATTGATTTCGTCTCTTGTTGTGGACGCGCCGCTTCGGAAAAATGTTCGCAAGCCTTTCAATAAACTCGGCGATTATCGTCTCGCATCCTTTACTCTCGCCCTGAGACGCAAATCAAGGGCAATCATCATCATGCCATTCGTCATTGTTGGCTGACCAAATCTGCAACTCGCCCTATGACCAGGCGAATATTTGAGCTTCTTTTGCACGTCATTTTTGGTGAATGCAAATGCTAAAGTGCTCATGGTGCTTGAGGGAATTTGCTGGATGGCAAATGTGCGTTTGCTGGCGTTATCAGCATCCTCGGGTGTGCTCCTAAAGCTGATTAAACAACGTCGACTTTTTGGACTCCGAGATCTACTTCAACTCTTAGGCCAGATTATAAGCGGCTTAAGTCCGAAATCTACAGCGAACGCAATCCTTTCCCGCAGCGCTGCCTCATTCCTCATCGTCCATTGTTGCTCCTTCTTTGCGTCCATCACGCGGAGGCTTCATTGATCAAGCTCACTTACCTTTTGTCCACCTGCATATTGCAGCAGCATTGTACTCCTTTCTCGAAGACCAGCCTTGCTTCAATCACCTCTTGCGCAAAATAATGAAACACGGTGCCTTGCTAGGCAACGTCCACATTTCAGTTCTAGAACATACAATGACAAGAAACAGAATAATTGCAATTGTATGAAACCTCGAGGATAGCAGACAAACATGGCATTTCGGCTTGAGATTTCTCTTGTTCTCATGTCAATCGTACGCGCTTAAACTTGCATCGCGCGCCGCTGCGCGAAGAAGTAATGTTGATGCCATTGTGTTCAACTTGAAGCCGGCATCAACTAATCAATCAATCTCGCAACTAAGTAGCTGGAGAAATCCTCTCCAGACTAAATGTTTGCCGTCGCTGTCGCGCTTAACAATGCCAAGCATTTAATACCAGGAATGCTCCTTCTAATACTTACAACTGCCCGAAGACGTTGAGCGAAGGAAGATTACAAGTGCATTAATAAAAGCCCCTATTGTACGTATTCACTTATTTTGATTTCTTTCCTAAGATAAAATCACTAAAGAACTAGAGGGTACAATTTTGCACTTAGTTCCTAATAAAATTAGGTATCATCCAAATTAACACTTCTTGTCCTTGTTGTCATATGGACACAATTAGGGGTGAAATTTGAAACTGCAGAATTTGCTCGGTTGTGTACAAAAGTAATCAGTTTTGTTTGCTGCTAATTTGCATCTATATTTGCAGATTATCAACGTAGTGGCGTTACAAGCAGGGCGCAAAGACGAATCTTAAATTTCCAATTTAGCGCAAGACGGCAGTGAAACGCCCTTAGTGAGTGCGCCGACGTCTTACGCCAAATTGCGTAATTAATAAATAATCGCGCGTTGATTGCTTGTGCTGTTGTAGTTTAATTGCGCGAAGGGATGCTGTGCGCTGAGTGCAAATTCGGAAACATTGTCTAACGGGGTGCAATGGAAGCGAACGGGCGTTCACATGCGCCGACCGGAAAGCAGATATCCGCATCAACATTCCAGACGCGCTCAGCGTCGGGTGAAAAATAACTTTCTCTTTCGGTGAGCACATTAACGAATGGAAGTGCTGACCATCCCAGTGGAGTGGTGCGCATTCCCAAGACAATATCATATGTGGTGCGGTCGTGCATACCAAGTGCTCTCGGGAGATGGATCGTGACGAGCCTAGTGATCAGAGAGGCAACCGCGAATGCAAACCCTCAGCTTTCCTGTAAAGCCCTCGTGGCCATCGTCTCGGGCTTTCCACTATTCCTTTGTAGATGAAGCACTGCTACATGAGTATGAATTTGCTGTCGGAAATGCAAGCCAACTATTTCTATTTAATGAAGCTTCTGGGCAGTAGAGAGAAAGAAAACCATAAGACTAGACCTGGGAATGGCAACGAGAAAATGTGATATTTTTGTTACGCAATGCTGGGAAGGCTAGTGATAATGATAAGGGGGAATGAGGGAACGTGAAAGTTGTGGGGAATGAAGAATGAAACTGCCATTAGCTAGGGATGGCTCATCGATAATGAACGCTCTCGTTTACCGGGTCAACGTTTAGTGCAAGTCATCCAGATATTCGGAACCCAACGTCCGGTGGTATCGTCAGCGTCGACCACGTCCATGGGCAATTTGTAATCGCTCATGCATGCCTGATGTATCAGCCTGTGAATGAAGGACCATATTTCACGGCAATCTGCAAACTTTCAGGCTCAGATGCTCGCGCTCGATTTACGATCGGCAGGCAGGTTGGACAGACGTATGGTCACGATGCCAACAAGCCAGTGCACCCTAAATGTGGGGCTACATGCATCGGGCAGCTGGACCTCGACCATAATACGCACGTTTCACCACCGTGCGACATAAATCACTCTTCCTTACGCTTCCGCAATTTGCGAACGTGAATTGCGGATGAACACGCCAAATATGCACTCGGACGGCAGAGCATTGATTGCCTTCCGTACGGAACTGCATGAAACACCAGCGGATGGTGTTTGGTCTGGCTGGAAAAGGCAGAATCTGGGTCATTGTTGAGGGCTAGGCAGGGTGCACCTTATGGGCATAGAGATCTACAAATCGGATCAGTAGCATGAATTGCGTGTTTGCTTAATGGTACCGCGTTAATTAGATTGCTGACCAATTTAATGAAGTGAGTCAATGCAGCTAAGTCAAACTTTCATTGACTTCCCGAACTTTCAAACCACTTCTTATTTCCTCCAGTCACCTAAAATTGAGTCCCTATCGATAATTGCTTGATTGTGCAATACTTGCCGGATTGCATCATAATATTCGGCAGATTGCGCCATACTAGCCGGATTGCGCAATACTTGTCGACCGAATGCGCAATACTTGCGGATTGTGCAATACTTGTCGGCCGATTACGCAATACTGGGTGGGATTTCGCAATAGTTTGCGGCCGATTACGTAACATTTGTCGGATTGCACAAAAGTTATCGACAGATTGCACAATACTTGTCGACAGAATTCGCAAAACTTGCGGATTGTGCAATAGTTGTCGAACGATTTCTTGATTAAATTGGCAGCAGAACAATTTGAATGAGGCCCATTAAACATAATCTATTCTTGCTTGAATTGACAGAAGAATAGATATAACTATGGCAATTGAATCGTTTGCAGCAGGCGCAGACCTAAGAAGCAACTTTAACAATTGGAATCGGAAGGAAGTTTGGGCAATCGAAGCAATCCAAGATGCAGCAGGGAAGTGAGCAAACTTTTTCAATCGCAAACATTTGCGGATTCAATAACGTACCGCCAGAGTGATTTGTATCATCGGCGAGTGCGTGCATTTTGATTTCGTCGCTGATTTATGGCGAATTACACGCTTCTTCCGTGAAGAAATGGGGCCCAAGGCGCTGCGTGGCGCAACCAATTTCGCTAAGGAATTGAAGGCTGCACACTCGCTGCGTTTAAAATCATTTGCGCTCGTTGTACCTGCCGAAATTTTCAATTCGCAATTATCGGCATTCGCGCGGCACGCCGCTTGATTACAGCCCTTCGCTGTTCGACGTCTCCTTGGACACCGGCAGGCGCGTTTTGCCGGCAACGCAATCATCTCGCCGTTCGCTGTTCCAGGGGCACACTTTCGGCACTTCTCGCTGCCTGCACATCCATCCATCTCAGATTTACTCCTTTGACATATTGATCTAGTTATTTCATTCCAGAATCATTCCATCCACCTCTGTCTCCTCTGAAACTATCTGGACGTGGTCCAGAATAGCAATAGGTTGAAGGCCTTCTTTTCCTCTTTGTTTTCGACCTGTACATCAATTCCTGACATCCTTCCTGACCGGTTTGAATGAACGATTTACGATCTTGCTGGGAAGCATAATAAGCACATGGTTGTCGGTACATTTGAGCGTTTCGTCCTGACCCAACTAATTCGGTATGCTATGCTGCGAACGCATACAAATTGAAGCTTCAGCAGAATCAAGGCAGAGGCGATCGAAACACGAACGAAACTAACGAATAGAGAGCAGCGAACGGCAACCAGCGAGCGAAACTTATTGCTGAGCACGCTGTAATTACGCTGCAATTAATTACTGTAACATGAAAAGTTGTTGAATCTGCATCCGCGCGCCGACGAACGAATCATTATGATTTCGTGCTGGCCGGCGCTATAATTGCTCTACCCATTCATCATCATAGTTGTAAATTGTTACTAATCATTGTTCGCTACTATTCGCGCGTGCATTCCAAGTGATTATTGTAACATACCTTAATACTGCTCCCGTTAGCGGAAGATTCTACAAATCGTCATTAATTACGCCTTCTCCAACTCGAACATCATATTTGCACGCAGTGAATGAGATTCATTGAAGCCCAACCTCCGGTTTTGATGATATTCTCACCTACTCCCTGAAAAATTTCCATTTTCCAAGTCATTCCTTATTATAAGACCTGATACAGAAATTGTTGTTTAATCTACGCCGTAACACTCCAAGCGCTCCCCTGGCCATTAATCTTAATTTAATTCGTAAGATTCCTTATACAATTCCCCCACTTAGGGATGGAGCATATTTTGCCACTCCTTCGAGCTTCCCAGTCACCTTAGCATCCCCCTAAATCACCTTCTTCGTAAACCATTAATTGCCATTATCTTCAGATGCAAACTAATTTTCTAATTAGACCGTCGGTCTTTTGATTATAGGCAGACTGAGGTAATTCCAGTTGTCATGTCCGAATGGTGAATTAGATAATTGCTGATGGTTAACAGTACACCTCTTCGTTGCCGAAAGCCTCGGAAATTTGAGACAGGACAGTGAACACGTATAATTTGCATTTTAAGCATACAAGTTACGCCAATATGATAATAGGGAAGTGAGGATGAGCGCAAGACCGGACGTAGTTTGGCGATGATGAAGTGGAGGAACAGGGGCATTAAAATCAGTACGGCTGCGACGGCAACCACATGCGGCACGCCACGTCAACCTCACTGACGGCCCAAGATAAAATTGCCAACAAGGTGGAACGTGGCCGACAAGAAAACGAGCACCGCTCGCAAGGCAACGAGACTGTTATTACGTGGTATGGGCGCGATTAAAGCCACTTGAGGCGCAACCTTGGTGCGAAAGTGGTCAACGGCAAAGCAGGAAAGAGTCAAGACGAGCGCCCATCTTGAGCGGCAGCTGTGTTCGGCCATTACCATCAGCGGCTAGTTAACCGGTGCTTTGGGCCTGGTAGTTACAGCTAGTTAGCAGCCAACAAGGGTGCCACCGCCTTCGTCTTCTTGCGTCTTCAAGCCAGCGTGCAGAAATCCAATACGCTGCCAGATCGATGGCAGAAATGCACTTTACATTCAGTTGATTAAAATGCAATTTACGAGCGGCGTTCGTATCCATTAGTGCCCAAGGAAGACAGTCAGAGAGAGGTCCTTGCGGCCACCAGCCAGATGGAACGAGCAATCAAGTTGATTGTTGGCGCAAGGCGCGTGCAGAGGGCACATCGGTGATTGGAGAGGAAATACCGCGCTCACCAATTAGCGTAATTAACTAACGATGATGCTGGAGCTCGCCGATCGTATGTCAATACATGCTGACCTTCTAGGTCGCGCACCCCGGACGCATTTGAATGAGGATGTCGCAGCAAGCAGACGCTCGTTATTAATTATCATTTGCCCATCCGCATCACACTTCCACACCCAGAAAGTGGATAATTAATCTCGCGTTTTCCGAGCGTCATTTGCGCTTCTTTTTCAGCGCTGCCGAATGTTAACGTTTTCATTTCGATTCGATGCGCCCTGCGGCCACTTTCAATTAATTCGCCGGCGACCCATCTCAAGTTAAAAACGACAATTAACACACACTCTCTCTCTACCTCTCTTTGGGCATGCGAAAGAACAAATGATTAATCAACGGCGTGTGTGAATGCGGATGGTGGGCGGCTGCGTGTTAAATTGATCGATAGCTCTCTTATCTGCTGAAATGTTCACAAACGACCACTGCGAGGATGAAGAAGACGAAGAAGATGAAGTGACTGCTGGTAATTATAATGATGAAACACATGTTTTCCGATCGAGGCAAGTCGGCAGACTTCCCAGAAGAGACTTAGATAGAATGAAACAGATTGTGCCCCATATTCAACCTCATATATTCAAATGCTTCTTCTATTTTTTCCTATAGAGAGGCCAATCGCCTTTTCCATCAGTACTTTGCTCCAATTTTATGTGCGAACATTTGCTTGGGAATAGCCAAAGATGTTAATATGACTAGCGGAGAGTGTTTCGGTCGGATAATACACAGAATAATTTTTCTGTGGCTAGGAATCGAACCCAGCACATTGGTGTGACGTCCATCGCCGTTAGCACTGTTCTATATCTCGCTGCAGTTTCAACAGCGCAGAAAGGGAACACATTCGATAGATTTGCTATGCGAATGCTGACCACTGAAGCCGTGGCTTTCCTTCCAGGTCATTTAAGTGGAAGTTTTGATATTTGCACTCGATCGAATTACTTACTTTGACAGCGCCGGCAAACGAAGTCATTCGAGCGTATTATTGATTTGATTAATCTGGAAGTGCTTTGGGAATACTCGGCTGGAGAATGCTTGAATCGAGTGAGAGCTTCGTCGGCACACATTTTTCCACCTCATACGTGGTGGTCCTCTTCGAGTTCGGTTCAGTGGAGGAGGATAAGTTTCCAGATCAAATGAAGGAGAGAAGAGGCATTAAAGTTTATTTGCGTCGTCAGCAACGAAACACAACTCAGTCGGTACAGTCGTATTGTATCAGACTGTGAAAGAATGCGAAGCAACATTGATCGGACAGGACCGGATAGGAGGAGAGCTGGTCGACAACGAGTCCTTGAGGTTTTAGTAAAATCGATTACGAATTGTTGCGAGGAATACAAAGCAAATTCGCGAATAAACTCAATAATGCAGACTGCAATTCGAGGACTGCAATGTCTGCAGCACCTTGTTACGTCCTCGGCGCACTCGTTATGGGGTAGATTTAATTTAAACTTACTCGGAGAGTATCCGACGTGAAGGAAATTTGGAAAAAGCGCCTTGTTAACGTACCAATCTGCGCATAGCAGCCGGGAAGCGTTGAAAATTTCACTTTAATTCAAGTTACATTCAAGATTACGGCTCGGGATCGTGGTGCAGCTGCCACCACTTAGCGTTCTCCATTTGTAGGCAAATTTCAATTTCTTGATTTCATCCGCCCCGCTACAGATTGCTAGCCGATTGAGATTTTACGGCCGTCATAGGGATGCAAACAAGACGCTAATAACACGTGGCGGCTGTAAAATTTCGACCCACAAGGTGTGAAAGCAATTTAACCACCGCAGCCACCTCATCTGCCTTGATGAAGTTGAAAGTCCGCAAACGAGAGGCCATTACGAAATGGCAGCGTGGTCCATTTTATGGATTGAAAATTAAGTGTGGCTCAGATACAAAAGTGTCAGATGCGGGCAGGTGCCGCTATTATAATTACACCCATGCGTGGAACTCTTCACCGCCAAATTAAAAGCCTGCTCGACACAAGCGGCTCAAATTGCGCTCGTAAATTTATAGCCAATACTTTGTGCAGTTATAAGCACTTATGCAAAATAAAATGATATTATGAATCATTAAGCGAAATCAATCAAGAATAAACTAAACAAATAAGCGCGTAACTGAAATCTCAAGATTGACAAATACTTCATTTTACATGCAAAATGAAGTAAGCTGAGACTTCCGCGCACCAAATACTCCGAAATTGTCGATTGTGCAATACTAATCCGCCGATTGGGCAACACCTTGTCGATTGCGCAACATTTTGCCGCCGATTTCACAGTCGTTTGATGTCGTTTTGGAAATCGTTTGCTGCCGATTTTAAATCATGGTGTAACTCAAGAAGAAAGAAGTTTATTTTAGTAAAACCAGGCAAGGCATCTGTAGTTGATTTTTTAGGATAATTCAGGTAAAACGAAATTTAAAATTGGTTGATTGAACAATTTACAATGGACATTCATTCCACAATACCACAATATAATGTCATTTCATCCATCGAACACGACATCATGATTGAATGGCTCATTGTTTCAGTTCGCAGTGTGTGATATTTGTGCATATGCCTGCAATCATCAGTCAAAATGCTAAAATGTATTGAAATTGTGATTTCCACACACACTGTGAACACATGATATGATTTACATTATTATGAATGTACCAGATTCCTGTGAGTGGTTTCCAATGCTATAATTTCAATTGTGTTATTAAATCATTGTTTATTTCATATTATTACCAGGTTCCAACTGTCTGGTCGATATAACTCAATGGTCTTATAGTCAGAACCTAAATCGTTTGTACCGAGCGGCCAATGGAAAGAGGACAGAAATAAATATTAAGTAACTAGTATGTAAATGTGCATTCAAACAAAGCGCTGAATAATTGTTAATGAAATCAAACGGAGAGTGCATATTGATGAAATGTGCAAATCGATGGTCTAAAAAGGTGATGAATCGTCACGTCGATGGCAAATTATCAATAATTTAATGTGTATGCAGTAGCACGAGAGATTAGATATCCGAGACTGGAAACGCCAGGATCAGATTCACATGCGATATTAATCGATGCCAATGAATTATGGATCTGTGCTAATTATTTTAACTCCCTAATTACTTCTTTCATAATTCAAACACTTTTCGTGTCACATTTGGGCAATTGCAGTGGATATTTCGGGCTGGCTGCAATAACAGATTATAATGCGAACCCAACTCGTTCGTCTCATTAGTTTGATACAATGCATAATTACAAATTGGCAAACCGCAGCTTACCATTGAATACTTGAACATTGATGGCAAATTCTGTGCGAAAGCGAATTACGCCACCGATACGTCAATGTCGCTTGGAAATTAGTTCGAATGAATATATTACATGCATAAACTTGCGAGCATTAAACTTGCTATGCATTCATTTACACCAGATCCCGAATAGTTATTCTCAAATTTCAACACGAATCCAGAGTATGGGTATATGGTGTAGTGCTAACGTAGACAGACTCCATTCGGATATCATAGGTTCGATTCCCATCCGTGAAAACATTATTCGGCGTTTTATAAGTTCGAAAAAATTCCCGGTACTCGTACATCTATAACTATTGTTAACAAATTCTTCTGATACCTTTCCAGAACTTCCGAAAGTTCGCTCATAAAATTGATTTAAAGTACCTTAGAAGTTGAAGTTACAAAACAACATTGAATCCATGTTCTGTCATAATATGTTAAACATGATTAATGGCTTCAGCAATGGAGTATTAGCTGTATTTCTACATCGATAATCAGACGCAATTTATAGCGGAAAGTGGCCACGAAAGCAGGTTGTTCATAAATGAAAGACAGTGGATTAACTATGCTAATCTACCTGTCGTTGCCGTTGTGCCAGGAACGCTGAAATGCATTACAATAAATGCATTTTCTTCGAGCGAATTCATTACCGAGAACTACGTGCATCCTGCTGACACACGTTCCAGAATAAGCAGCGTTCGGGTACAGCGGGTTGCCATTCGAAGAGATGTGGAATGGCGTAATCTAAGATTAGAGCGACTTGGCGAATTGCAATGGAAATTAGTTGAACTCTGCTGATTGGTCCACAGTCGTCTTTATACCAACGTCCCCAATTGCATCAACGGGATAAGGAGGATTAATCTTTTACAATTTTGCATCCACTTTCTTCGGTTGATGGAATGATAGATAAAGTAGAAAATACTAAAATAAACTTTCGTGGAACCGGAAATTTAGCCTCGTATCAAAATAATATCCCGAATTAATTAGGAATCCATCAAGGAGAATACCAGTAGAATGATGCTAATAAAACAAGGAGCGGTCTGAATTAAATTGAGCGATATGTGATGATGGGTCCCAAAGGTTTCTAGCTACCAATCGTTATCCTGATTGCTGCCTGATGATGCCTCATTTCCTCATAAACGTGTCATTTTCATTGTGGTGGAAATTTTATCAGTCACGTAGCTATTTATGAAGGTCCTTGCCCATACTGGTAGATAGCAACACGTTTGCCAATATGGCTGACATCTGTCGTATGCAACTTGCAGCCCAAACTTTGTCAATTGCCTGTTGACTCGATTCATTATTCTGGATACGTGCCACAATTATTCCACGCCAAAAGCTGAATAATTTAGAGCAACTCCAGTCAATTAGGACACGCAATTAAAAACTGCATCAATTTGAAATACAAACAGACGCCTAAATGCTTGCAATGCAAATCCCGCCAAATTTAATGAAAGAAAAACAATGTTCGCCATCATCCTAGAATGGAAATTGTTTATTTATAATACTGATAGCTACAATTGTTCTTAATTAAATCTTCCATTACTTGTACCAGCCTTCAGCAGGCAGGTCCTGATAAACAAAACACAATGAGCTGATTCGTAATCATTAATTAAAATCGATTCAAATAAGATCCGAGTGAACATTCCAAGTAGTCCACGATTGTAAACAGAGGAAATGAGAAAAGTTGAAGAAGAACGCCAGTGGAATTAACAAATATTCCTGTAAACTTTTGCCGTGTAATTAAGAATTCGTTCACATGAGGAATGCCAATATTTATCAATTTCGAATATCGAATTGCGAAGCCTGCGTCTTGTCACTTAAAGTGATGCTGTTATAAAGTCTCATATCTCACAGGAAACTGCTGCAAAAGGCAGGTGAAACGTTCTTTGAAAAGCTTATCATTGCAGTTAGGATGCAATCGTGATTGCGGAATGCTGTCCGATAAGACGAAACGAAATAAAATTACAATTATGACAGCGGGTAAGTGAAGTCTGCGTCTCGACCAGTTGCCTACCAATTCCGATGCGCAATATCAGTTCGTATCATTTTATCTCGTAGCGAAGAGACGATGACACTTTTATTGCGATGACGGCAACCTCCTCGTGCCACGTCTTCTGAGTGCTCAAGCAATGCGAATAGCATTTCATTTCGTCGACCATTTCACACTTATCAGCGTCAACAATTTTATATCGCCGCGTTTCATTTTAGGGCGAACGCAACATGGCGTAACTTAACGTTTTCGGAAATGTTTCGTATCGGTATGGCATTCATCACGTCTTGAATGCATTGCGAGTTCAACGTCAATTCCAAGAAGTTCTGGACTATTACCTTGCATTCAAAGAAGTTTCCTGGCCCAATTAACCATTTCCTAGCGAAATATTGCAGTTATTATCTGATTCGCCAAAATGCTTGAAGCGGGTCTTTTCTATTAAATTATAAAGTTAATTTGTATGTTTTTAGGCAATAAAGGGTGTTCCAGAAAAATATATTTAGTTCTTGTGAATATATTCTGCTATGATAAGCTAACATTCCATTCTTTTTAGCCACCAAATGTAATTTTCTTTGCATTAGGAATATAACTGCAAGAGGCTCATAAGGATGGCGATGAATTAATTACCATTTCGACATAGTTTACTTTATACTTTCTAAGACCTCTGTTGTAATACAATTGGCATTTGAATTTTATATCTAATCTCATCTAGGTGTTCTCGGTACCATAATCCCCTAGATTTCGCTCTTCGACATTGCGCTTCGCATTGTTCTAATATCATTTGCCAATAGTTAGCAGCTAAGGCATCTCCTGTTCTTAGCACGCTGCTTTTCATGCAAACTTCACCTTGGCGGGCAAGCTATAGAGCCGAGTGGTGGTTTCGAGATGAAACTTCCGTAATTATCGCTGTAATCAGTAATTTCGCGAATGGTACTCGAATGCCAATTTGCGTGAAATATGATCCACAAAGAAAACAGGATTCTGTGCTTAGATACACTAATCAATAAGTTCTTATAGCGCAAATCTGGAAATTTTGCCATGCAGCCGATATTAAACATGAATTTTGCATGCGACAAGAACGTATTTCGATATTTGTTGCTTGCGCCAGTGGCAAGTTTGCTGCTGGAGGAATATTCATGTCCTGCGAACTGGGACTTGTACATTGCATCCCTGGTCCTGAAGCGACACTCGAACTCGCACAACTGGACATTCTGAATGCACAAAAAATTTAATATATGCTCCCAGTGGCAATATGAAAGTTGTACACTTATTCCACTTACTGCAATTTAAACACACTGTTCTCTTCTGCAAAATAATATTATTTTGTTAAATTTAGCATATTGCAACTGATAATAAATCAATATGAAAAGTCCATGCTTTGATATTGGCGAAAAATCGCCCAGATCGTGAATGAATCACCAGAATGTAATCCAGTCCATTAAAAGTGCGATTTTCCACCCACAGGAAGGGGTCAAAATTGATAAAGTACTGGAAGAGTTTTCAAGTGCGTGCACTCTAAGTGAACGCAACGCAGAATAAAAGCAGCGTTATTAGCAGCGATATTTCAGAAAGTCGTGAAATACTAAGGGACGAAGGAGGTCGTGAGTCTGGAAATCAACCCTCTGGTTCGGCCTGACGCCAACTGTTTAGTTTCGCCATCCCCGTCTTTGCCAGCTCAACGTAGTCCACTGTAAAGCAATCCAAGTCAGCTGCAGTTGGTGGCAGTGATGATTTGTGCGCTTTTTAATGATTGCTGGGACATTCATTTCCAGGCAGTGCACTGACTGCCTTAGCTCAGATATCGTAAACCATGTTCGGAGGCATTATTAGCTTCAAACAGGGTAAAGTCGTAAAAGTTTGCACCGACTGCCCCAATATCGCATCACAATGCACCCCATTGCGCTGAAATCCGGTCGATCACTTCGTTGCAATAATTTCGCAAGTATAGAAATGCATAAATGAAGAAGCAAACAACATCGCGAGCAAATCGAGTGCAAAGTTCGGGACCGGGGTGAACAAAATCGAGCTTTTCCATTCGATGCACTATCACAGAGATGTCTTGCCAATTTCTCGCTTTATGTGCGACTGCGACAATCAATTGCATAGGGAAACTCGGCAGGAAAACTTTTCGTGTTGCTCGCATGTTTGTTGCGCAGCGTCGTCTCGTATTACTTCATGTTACTTCTTTTTGTTGTTTTAAATATTCGCATTTTTATAGTTTTTCATCGCATCGAAAACTGCATTGCAACTTTTTACGATTCGATACTAAACTGAATGTTTTCATTTGTGCATTGCGGTAGTATGCAAAAACGCCCTGCAAAATTGCATGCGACGATAAAGCTATGAATTACTGTTGACAGCATGCCTAGTTTCCACGAATTTTTCCTAAACTGCTCGCTTTTAAACAACCTATTGCAATGCGGCATTTCGAAACTTAAATATTCTATTAATGCACTTATTCAGGTGATAAACTAAACCTTTCTAGTGATTATAGCAAAAAGAATCATTTTCTACACATATAGCTAAACAACTAGTCTCTGTCCAACCGGTCAGTAACCGAACGCTAACGCAGTTGCCCTACGAGCCTAGTGACTCGAGTTCAATCCCTTGCAAAATGTTAACTTTGTGGATCGAGCGGCTAGTAGAAAGTGGTCAGTACCACATCAGAATTAGCAATATTCCTTCCAATCCTATCTTCATCTTGTGTCTAAAAGTACTGCAAGTGCAACTTCCTCCGAAATCACATGAGCTTCTATTCCAACTAGTCACATGTGAGGCTCTTGTAAAGGTCAGCAGATTGATCCTACTCATATAGGCCAGTGATTAGAAGTAAAGATTCTGTGGCCCTATACTATAGGGCCACAGAGTTATAATATACTATAGGGTCTATAGTTTGATCCGGAATATTGCCGGAACTAGCACTACTTTCTAATATTCTTCTTGTCGAAATAATGTCCGTTAGGAAAGGAATGTTATCCAAGTGAAGACGTTGCAATATTGCACTATGTTTTGCATCCCCATGGAGGAGTCATGTTTATTTTATTCTGCCAATGCAAACGCGAGTAATTTATAGATGTATCAAGGTCCCAGAGTGCTCGCAATGACTTATTGTTGAAATAAGTACGATACAGCAGCGTCGGCGACCAGTTTCCGCATCCGGCTGCATTCTGCTCACATTTCCGGAAGTGTGACTAACGCCTCTGGTCTATCCTCCCCTGTGCATGTTCTCATTGTCATCGTTGCAGTCGCCTAGTGGATGCACTTACAGTCGGCACAATTGTACATCATTAAAGTGCAATAAACACTTATCGCGCCATTCACTCGTCGTTACGGCCACTACTGTCGCGCGATAACTTCAAACATTAATAGTCTCAAGAGTCACATAACTCGGCAGAACATTAACCGCCCGTACAAATAAAAAATTGATATTCTTGTAATTTCAATCGTTTTCCCTGCACGCCTGAATTGTTTCCCAACATTCCCGAGAACCGTACAAATCAGAGAGATCCCTAAAGTGTGACTACTTATTTTCTCTCAGATTTGTCTCTTGTGGCACTTTTCCACTAGTGAAACTTGCAGCTCGTATCGCATCGTCCTTAATATTGCAGCATCACATCGCGAGCTTGCTGGTTCTTGCTAGACTTTGCAATTTATGAACGCTTCTCTTTTATTAAACTTCTTTTTCGCGACCGGAAGCCATTTCTCCACATAAACATTGCACAAGTCAAAACATTTCAGCGCGGAAGTATTTCAGGATGTCGATTTGATGGCAGAAACTGAATTACGGAACGCATCTACATTTATCGCACTTTATAGCGCCAATAAAATTCAAAATACCTGGGTTCAAGTAAATATTAATTGCTCAAATGTTGACTCGCAGATGTGTGTGCTATATTATCAATGGCTTTACTGCAAAAAATCCCGCTGTGGCAACAGCAGTCGCAATGTTTGCAGTGGAATTTCAGGGAATTAATATATTTTGTATTAAATGTTGAGCGCGTCTGGTGCATTGCGCAAATGCAATTAATACTTTTATTGGCGGACTTTAGTTTGATGTAGAAATTGCCTTTTATTCGGCAACATGTGCAACAAATTTGCTCCAAACTGGACTCCCGCCGTTTACTTGTCGCTGCTGGAAAGGTCGAATGACCAAAAACTCCTCGCAACTGACACCAGGGAATACCAAATGTTTCCCGGAAGTAATGACGCAGCGAGTAATTTGTGACAGAATTGCCAAAATGTGTGCCTTCAATTGCTGGCAATTAAAATAAATATTCCTGCGGACCCGCTGTACAGCAATATTTGTTAGTGATGCCTGCGGAGCTTCTGTCCACTTTGTTCATTTACGGACATCGTGTATAAGGACTATATAGACACAGAGTGGATCCATACGAATTTCAGCCATAATCTTCAAACAGATGCTGCGCAAATAATTGCTTGAGTTAACGCTAAAGGCGCTAGGTTTTATAGCGCCTGCCTCGGGGGCACTGCGTGGGCGAGGGTAAAATTGCAATAAGCAGTCTGATCCATCATTAGCTTTCGCTCGCACACATAAACTTCTATCTATTCGCATTGATGCAAGTTGCAGAACTCCGCCAACGTATTGGCACGTAATGGACATGGCGACAGGGTGGATTTCCATTAAACCGAATCAACAACAAATCCAGATTAATTCAAACAAAGTTCCGACCAACAGGCAACTGCTTCGACGGATAAAGAACGGATATTTACAGTTCAAACATCGGCGACATTGAGGCTCCGAAAGTTTTGCTCTTATTTCCGGATTGTGAATCTGTTCATTCGACTTTTATTCCTGGCGCAATTCTGATTGTCATTTTCGCATTGATACCATTGTTCTCCGACGATATCCTTGAATATCAAAGTTCCGATTGGGGTCTGGATAGGAACCGGCTGCCCGCCACATTTATTTTTTGGGATCAGCGGATGTGGACGAGGGATACAGTTACAAAGAAATGAACTAAATCGGCACGCGTACAAATAGCCTAGAGAATGTGTCGTTATGGTCCTGGAACTCAGCAACCCTCCTTCCTTAAAACACAGCACGCTTCATGGCGAATCTTATTTCGAATGACTAGACCTTGTACCCTTGACACGGCGACACTATTAATGATCATTCGTTGCGGGGTATAAATCACTCAAGTCATGGAAAACGAAATTTTTACGTCACACTGAACGTGGCTCATTTTTCTTGCCAGCAGTCAACTCCAGGGGCACACCAGGTCCAACTGGAAGTGTGCCTAACAAATGGAGTGTCAGTTTGAGGGCGTCAGAACGACCCCGGCACTAATCGCTCATTTGCATTGATGATGCGCAAAGAGCACATACGTGTGTTTCCATCGGAGGGACAATTGAATTTAATTGATAGCGCAGCGGACGATTTAATCAACCTAGAATGATTTTAATCTAATTCCTGAGCGCGTGCTTGCACTTCCGGCCAATGTGGCCATTGCCCAATTTTGCCCGCCCTGGGACTCCACACTCAAATGACAATTTTAGCGTTTTGTTTCAAAAGTAACGTTCCCAACCTGGTAAACCTGAACTCAGAATAAGCGCTTTCTGGTTGGTGTCTTTTTAGGCTGCATGATGACTCTACTTTCATCAATTTATTTAAAATCCTTGAGGTATGAGGATAATGTTAAAGAGACTGGCTGTATACAAAATTTGATTGGTATAGTAGTAGATATATTAAAAATCAAATTTACTCTACTAAATGACCATTCTATGATCATGCTGGAGGTTCCACTCTAAACGGCTTTACATGTGGACTTATGGTCCATTGCTCTTGGATCTTGGGATTTATATTACAACACTCTGCCGGCGATTGAACCCAACACGTTTTGTTTCGCATCTCTTTGCTATATTTGACTAGTAGGCTACCGACCGGTTGCCATTCATTTATACACATTACTAATTCATCATTCCATTCGTAGTAACTTGGCTAGTTGACTCGACGACTGGTTCAAAGTGGCATGAGCATCTGCATAATGTCGGGTCGTAATAGAACAAAATTACGCTCTCTAAAATTCGATTTATATGCAGCAAGAAGTGGTGACTTTCAGCGACTCCGCCGCCATACGAAGAGGATCGTTCTGTAGCAGTCTTGCGTTTAGCATCCGCTTCATATTCGGAGCGCGTCGAACGACTACAAAGATGCGAAAAACTAGAGCGACTACATTTGCACATTTTCAGTTTTGTCACTGTGAGCCATCTGGCTGATAATTAACAAGGCTGTCTCTCTCTCGCTTATTCTGACCAAGTAGAGCTAACAGTTCGAGGCAAAACTGTGTCCACCATTGTTAATGCAATCACGCAGAAATGTTATTATCCCCCGGTGTTACAAAATTTCGCCATGTTGTTCTTTTGCCTAGGGTTTCCAAGTTGATGAATTAGTCTCGTTAGACCGGCTACAGACGTCCACATCCGATATACGGAATATGAAGTAGGTTGAAGCAAAATGACTGGGATTGTCCGAGGTTGCAGCAACAATTAAAAGCACATTTATCACACTGGAAGTGCCACCATGCTTGCCAGAACCCGTACAGTCCGGCTCCCATAATGCAGAAGGCCTTGCTGAGAGATCCGCAATCAGATATTTGAGATCGCGAAGCTATCGAGCGATGTGGAAAGTCGGCAAACAGAAGGAAAAATATTCGGGAAAATTGAATTGCCGCGTTCAATGCGAGTTTGGTGGCCTTTTGCTGCAGCACCAGCAATCAAACTAGAAGGCATGATAAAGAGATGGGGCATAGCGAAGAATACGAGACACCCTTTGACTTCCGTCAGGGAATTGAGGGATGCACGTAAAATATTTGAAAAAAATCTGAAAAAACACCTACATAGTAGGTCATAGCAGGAATTGGAAAAATAGGCTGAATATATATACCTAACCTAACCTAACCTAACCTAACCTAACCTAACCTAACCTAACCTAACCTTACCTAACCTAACCTAACCTAAC
>JAOEHK010017475.1:0-10161 GCA_025447835.1 Labidoglobus nevermanni | reverse complement strand
TATGCCAGAAATGCCGAAATATGCACCAAATCTCTAAATAGGCAAAATATGCATAATTTTCATAGTGCCAAACGCTTGTAATTGGCCTAATTCGTGGAGATCCCAAAGTATTCGGTTGTGCATATCATAGTTTTCAATAGGCAAAAAGCATACAATCCGGTCTCTACTTATCACACATCGTTCCCGTGATCTATTCTTGTTTTATATACCTTTATGTAAGTTTTAGATCAAAATGCAATTTTAAAGTATAACGCTCTGGCAGGGATTGAATCCAAGACTTTCGGTATTACATTCTCTTTAGAATATCAGAATAGGAATGTTTGGTGATATTTCGTAATTGTGGGTTTCGTAAATATGGGATGCACGAGGGGCGCGTTATTTGCGTTCATCAACACCATGTGTAATGTTTCTGAGCGAAACAAACAACCAGCCCTCGACGTGACAAGTTGCCACTCGCACATTTTCACCCTGGTGGCATACAAATGGAAAGCTCCGCAATACTTTTCCGGCTGATGAGTGCGCATTTCGCAAAATCCGCAAAATGAAAAGTCAACGCTCACAGCGATCACATGCTCTGCATAAATGTGTTTAAGTGGACCCAACCTAGTTTTATTTCAATGACTCCTCCTTGCCCTGAGCGTAATTTCGCCCAAAGGGTGGTTGAATGTGCTCACCGCAACAAGAAACGCAATTTCTTGTAATTCAGTCAACAATGCATTCAAAAAGGATGGCAAAATTGCATGCCGCATTTGCTTACTTGGCTACCCGGTGACTTGCAATGTTGGGGAAATTTAGAGACAAGTCGTGCGTTTGCATTCATTTTAAAACCGGGATTCTACTACAAATTGCAAATGTGTTTATAAATTTTGTTATCAATTTCGCCCAGCTAAGAGACACAATAATAAGTTAATCGAATGGGCTTTAAATAAGTTGGAAATTTATCGTTATTCCAGCTTTGTAATGTGGACGCTATCCTTCCAGCATTCAGTAGTCTATAGTGGAATCGTTGAAAATTTATTGTCATGTCAAGGAAAATGGCGCATTTCTGCGCAACATTTAAAGCTTTTTTACTGCCACCCCGGATGTTGGTGGTTGTGCGCCAAACAATGAGGAAAATAAAATGTAGCAGTGCCGCATAACTCTTAGTGCTTGCTTTGCCTTCTTTTTCATAATTTTTCGCAATGCTGTGCGCCAAGAAGCAGCAACCTCCTCCTCTCTGATGTGCGTCTCGTCTAATTATTGCATAAATTGCATATGAAACCCCTGCGACGGCATTTAACTGCAGCTAGCATCCTATTTACTTGACAGCACATAACGCAAAAGTTGGACTCGTCTGCAGTCTCAAGGATTCAAGCACGGGAAACTTTTGATGAGTAACGGAAACTTGTTATCCGTGCACGTAATCCAGGATTGCGGTCAACGCTGAAATCCCTAAATTAAGCACAAGTCTGCGAGTTTTTCTAGCTTTTCCACGTTACTTAAGAAACTTTCAATATTTTCATTTCTGCTCGAAATATAAAAGTTTCACGTTGAGGCTGGCGTCCTTTTTGGGATTATTGGTCCATTTCCCTGATCCCATTCACTATGGAATTGTATGTATAATCAAATTGAAGGCTTGTTTGCTCTAGAACCAGAGGAAAAGTCCCAATTTAAAGACCCCTAAGCAAATGACGATTATCGTTCCCATGTTCACACGAAGCAATAGAAAATATTGACTTTCCATCTATTTCCCTTCTTCAAATAGCAACATATTGAAGAGATTTCTCAAACTTATATTCGGGGGGTAACAAATTGCCACCGGTCGGATTAATCAGTTTAAACGAGACGGTAAAACGCAATAAATCAGGATCAGTCGTAGCAGCCAGAGGAGAATGCCATTTGGGACGAAATGGCATGGGGTAGGACAAGTTGGTGGGAAACGACGGGACACGTTCCCGTTCCGCATAGTTGGAGCTCATCCTTGAAATATGTATGTCAGCCTGTACGTGTTTGGCAAACATTTGAACGAGCGCAAATTGTGTCAACCGGAATGATTAATCATATCCGCACGATATATGCCTACTATTCTCTCCTCTCTCTCCCCGTGCCCAAACTATGGATACTCTCGTTTTAAAATACACTAAAGTAACTAAATCTGGACATCATACTAACAACTATGTTAACTCTGTTATACGTGGCCAGAAGTTTGTGCGAAAATTGAAATGTTTTGCTTTGAATCAGGGACATTTCCATAAATTTAAATCAAATTTCTCGTCTTCAATTGCCATGTGGAACCAGTGAGAACATTTATGAAAATATTAGGGGAAGACCCAACTACATGAATGGAAGCTTTTTCACTTTAAGTTTGGAACCATGATGTTTTCCCCATTTTTCTTTCCCTTGTCATTGTCTCAGGGGTACACAAAATATGCCCAATATATCACTTCAATCAAATTATTAGTATTTTAGGCGTAAATCAAGAACATACAGATGAACAGCCATTGTTTCCTAATTGTTTTCCATGAATTCAAGTTTCTAAAAAGTTTCTTCACAAGATTTCGATGTGATTTCTTCGTGAAATTCATTTCTTATTCTTTTTTATGGAAGGAAAGGCCCAGCCACATGAATTGAAGGTTTTTTCGCTATAACATTGGAACCATGCTGTTTTCCCCATTTTTCTTTCCATTGTCATTGTCTCAGGGGTACACGAAACATGCCCACTTCAATCAAATTATTAGCATTTTAGGCGTAAATCAAGAACATACAGATGAACAGCCATTGTTTTCTAATTGTTCTCCATGAATTCAAGTTTCTAAAAAGTTTCTTCACAAGATTTCGATGTGATTTCTTCGTGAAATTCATTTCTAATTCTTTTTTATGGAATGGAAGACCCAGCCACATGAATTGAAGGTTTTTTCGCTATAACTTTGGAACCATGATATTTTTTACCATTTTTCTTACCGTTGTCATTGTCTCAGGGGTGCACGAAACATGCCCAATATATCATTTCGATTAAATTATTTGTATTTCAGGGGTAAATCAAGAACATACAGATGGACAACCTTTTTTTCTAAGTGTTCTCCATAAATTCGGGTGATTTCGTCGTGAAATTCATTTTTTTACATAATTTTTTATGGATTGCAAATTTGAGATTATGGGAGGTTACCCTGCTGCAGCACAGGACATAAATCCTCTCTATATTAGCTCCTAGTGGCCGAAAGTGGAAGACTAACCAGCAGGGAGGCGAGCTCGTAAATCGTACGGAATTATATTCCGTGATCCGACTTCGCACCAGATATTCTTTGGCTTACTTTAATCCATTGCACTTGTTTCGTGTAGGAGAGTGCAATAGTTAATGCTTCGTAGAAGCACTTGTGAGGACAATCGTGGTGAAAGCAGATTCATTCGATTCTATGGAAACCTAACTAATTTATGCAATTAATTCACAAACGCAAATGTGTGACTTGTGCCCAAGATACCCAACATGATGTTTGTGTATCCGATGTAACGAAGAGGAAATCCAGCTGCTCATCACCCTTTCAATGTGCAGTCTTCAAGGGAATGTACGCTAGACGCTAACGCTACCTGTACCTAAACGTGACTTGAATCGGCGTCTTGTATGCAGCTGGAAATTGAAACAAATACACAGGGCGCCAGATATGCGTGCTCATGGAACGCCAACTTTGCACTAACAATCACCTAATAACAAATTTAATTAAATCCCAGCGAAACTTGGCCCGCATTTGCTTTCGAATTGCCAATTCCTACCATTTGCCTCTTAGGTCTTTCAGATGTCTTGAATCCGTATGTTTTTTGTATTATTTTTAGAACTATGGCTTCTCTATGACATAATTTCAGCAAATTCTTCTGTCAAATTGCGTTGAATACCAAGGCAAATAATGCCATCATGGCTGTGACATAGAATGATCGTAAATCCTGCATCCTTGCGGAACAGGATGGCGATACGTGTGTCATTCCATTCCTATCCTTTGCAGGAAGGATTTCTGCCGCTTGCCGGATAAGCAAGGCTTCCATTCCACTGAAACTCGAGGAAAGTTTATCTCAAGTTATTATTTAAGGTGGAATAAAATGTGCCTTCCAGCAACGCCAAATTGCGTGCGACTGACAGCTCAATGAAAGAATACGAGGCGGATCTGTATGTGGGATGAATTGATTAGCAGCCATCAAATGCAGACGGCAAGTATCACAATGTGATTCCTAATCATTGAGTCGCCGCGCGACGAAAGCGCACGAAATGCGTCATTAATGGAAGTTGTTAAAAATGCATACTAATTATTAATTAACGCCGAATTGTGCGCATACTGATGCAGTCTCCATGCTCCGATTAAGTTTCATTTGCGCGCCGCTGCCTTGTGCAATAATTAATTAATAATCGCCTCCCCAAACGCAGCATCGTTGCTACTGGCAACAATTTGTCTTGCAGATGAGTTCCGTTTCGTGCCTTCACGTATGCCGGGCGTTTCCCTCCAGACCAGTAATTGCGGGCGCGTTTCTTCGTTTTTCTATTTCGCTTCAAATTTGATATCAAAATTGAATGGAGGATCAAATCAATACGTTGCCTGCATTTCCAAGCTGAAAGCTGTTCAGCTTTTATTCATTTTTCACTCATGTTTCATTCATGCTGATATGCCTATCATTTCAAGCATCCCCAATCGCATATGTTTGTGTTAGCCTTCAATTTTGTTATCTTTCGAATGATAATGAGAGAGTAAATTAAATAAAATTTACGATTTGTTTGAATTGTTCAAAAATCTGCGATTTGAATGTATTTAGGAGGCGGGCGTAGAAGGAATAGATCCCCATTTGTTACTGCCAACAGTTAATCTGTAAGCGCGCCTGCAAATTAGTGGTTTAATTGCATACAGAAATTTTCCTTTTCTGCAAGTTACAGCGTAGATAATTAATGACTAATCCTGAAGATTATGCGGTTACTTACCGGCTGCAGTCGAAGTGAGATGTAGAAAGTGCTTCAATAGAGGGAATCTTGAGCACAGTTGCAATTTAGGACAAAAGCGCGTCTGGAAAATGAGGTTGTTGGAGACGCAATGCGTTCGCGGAATTACTGATTGTGCAGTGATGCTGCAGATTCGCGCGTCCGCCTCGATTGCTCTTTTCAGTATGCTGGCGTCGCGACGCTGGCACACGTTGCTGCTTTCTGAAGGTGGCGGGAATGCGCCGCGTCGCTCATCCTCGTCCTGTTTCGGTAGTTCACTACGCCGCCCTTTTCAAATTCACGATATCTAGGCTTGGGTGTCAGGAGAAAATCTCACAGCCGAAAATCACACAGAGTATTTCACATAAAACTATATTCCACATGGAGAAAACTGCAATCATTTACTTGCCGAAATTCCTAGAATCTAAAAGTAATGAAGTTGTTATTACTAAATATTATCACATAAGTATTATGGTAACGCACAATACAGTCATCCCAATGTGCGGAAATTGAAGGAATTATCATAAAGACACATCGGAATCCTGACCGTCTTAAATATTTTGCAATGAGACAACGTTTATCAAATATTGTACTCAATTATAATTCCACTGAACGAATGCACATAAAGCTATATCCCACATGGAGAAAACTGCAACATTTACTTGCCGAAATTCCTAGAATCTAAAAGTAATGAAGTTGATATTACTAAATATTATCACATAAGTATTATGGTAACGCACAATAGAGTCATCCCAATGTCTGGAAATTGAAGGAATTATCATAAAGACACATCGGAATCCTGACCGTCTTAAATATTTTGTAATGAGACAACGTTTATCAAATATTGTACTCAATTATGATTCAACTGAACGAATGCATTTTTTGCTCAGCTTCAGTCACGTATATTCGTCTTTCGGTATTGTTTGTTAAATAGACAGTTTATATAATTTACGTTGATGTACAACATGTTTCTATTATGCGCTACTAAGAATAGTTATTCATTCACAGATACAAATTAGTGCAATTTTTCTGCTTTTCAATATTTATTATTAGGTATTATGCGTTACAAAGAATGCATTTTCTACATAACAAATAAATTATTACAATTGTTTTGCTTAAAATGCCCAAAATATATTAAAACGTGAGATTTTTGGGCCGTGTGATTTTAGCACGTGGTATTTTCTCTCTGTATGAGCTTGCTTATAGTAGTTTTGCATCCGAATGAGATTGGGAAAGGTCAATTCGTATTATTGAGATAATATATATGCTCCCAGAATATGAATCATCAGTAAAATTTATGGACAAACTAGTCATTTTATTCAATATAAATTTTCTTTATATGATTAATGTGCAAAGTTAAGTAATTCAGGTAAATAGAGGTAAGGCCAGATCCTAAGTTTCTGTTGATCGTGCCATATCCACTTATAATATTATATTATATATGAAATTAAAGGTATGATTAAAAAGTTTCCGAGAAATGCGCAAAAATGCAAGACAACACATTTTTCCAATTTGATCTCTGCTTTCTGAAGAGTACTTCGATCGATTTTCAATGAGTATATGTCAAATAAAATCTTATAAAATTGGCTATTTTATTATGCTTCTTCAATCGCAATCGCTAAAGTAGAAATATACAAAAAAGTAACAAAAATGCACTTTGTTAGATTGTTGTATATTTCTCAGAACCGTATGAAATTAATGGTTTTTAATTACGATGAGTAAATAGCCTATTTAATGACCTTTAATTTTATAACTTTTAATTGAAAAATGGCGGAGGTACTCCCCAGCAAATGGAGTTCAAAATCGAAAACATGTTATTAGTACCTATTTACCCATTTATTTGCCTTTAATTGCCTTCATTTTCTTACATCGCAATTGAAAATCGGTAGATAAAATAAGAAATGCTTTTTGTTATTTTTAAGAGTTTCCCTCGTAAACTAATTAATCGAACGCGATCAAATCATTATAACTGCTCACTCTAGTTAATCGAAACATATTAAACGATGACTAGCAACAGATAAGTATTTAATTGACCTATTCAATTACCTTTTCCAAACATTTCTTTTAATTGCCTTTTTCTCCGAACCTAATTGAGTAAACTGTAAAATCGTTTATAAAAATGTCGTAGATTCAAGGCACAACCTGACAAATAGAGTCGTTAATAATATTTCCCATTTGGATGATTCCAAATTGAGAGCAAATCAACGATATTGATACAGATTTCAAGAAGAAAGCTGTAACAATTCGCAACCAAATCAATCATCGTGTTGTAACAGTTTCTGAGTGAGTTCGAAGTGCGTCAACATTTATCCTGTCGTAAAGTTTGCCTTTCAGCTTGAAGGAACAGCAATCGCAGGAGGAAATTCGAAGCGAAAGCTGCATCCCAATGGCCGCCATTGGCGTACAGGAAACTGTAATAGGCACGCTTGCCGATGGCGCGCATTCCGGCAGATGACAGCAAGCGTTCGGCGCGCAATCCGAATGGAAGCGGCCAAAGGCTGTGACGCAATGCATTCTGGGAGAACGAAAGGCAAGCAGGCACGGTCCCCGAATGCACGCGATAGCGGCGAGCAGCAAAAAGGTTTGTGGGCCCGTCGCGTCGCCGTCGCATGGGAGACCATACTTCCATTCGTTGCATTCGAGCGCTGAAAGCAAGCGGCAGCTGCCGGCCGCTGTCCTCCCCTGCTTGACCAGTTCCGGAACGCCGCGAATTGTGATCGGCGCGTGGTGTGCACCTCGAATTGTCTCTCCCGCGCCCCGCACGGACCAGAGTGGGTTCGCGTGCCGCCCAGCGGGCGATAGCAACAATTGCGCTTTGTTGCACGCCCTCTATGCGCCAAATAGCGCAAAGGGCGGCGAGCGCGAGTGATCCCCGCAGGTACTGCGCGTCTGCCCGAGCTGGCATTGGGCCGCACTCGATCAGCGCCAATCATATCGACATTCCTGTGATGGTAATTTGGCCCGATCACGCACGCCTGGAAATTCGGGAAGACCATACGCAGCCGAGATGCAGGTTTGTGCGCGGTGCGCGTGCGCGCGCCGAATTCGCATGCATACCCAGGCAGCTGTGGGAATTGCATTTGCATGCAATTATCGCTCAATTATCTGTAATTACCGGCGATAAACGCCTGCCTGCCGACTCGTTGCGAAAACGCGCATATTTGCGAATGCCTGTCAATTCGCTACTGCGCATCTCCGACTCGACATGCGCACTGCATCCCGATGGCGTGGGCGCGAGATCCACGCTCCCGAGATCCCGGCACATGTGCCTGACACGCCATGTGTGTCCACGACACATATTTGCCAATTTCAATGCCCCGACCAGCGTCCGGCCATCACGAGCGGCCTTGCACGCACGCGTCATGTGACCTAATTAGACTCGTAGACGCGCGAACCGAAACGACGACCGGAATGCTGGGATATGAAGGAATGCCGCCATTCCCACTGCGCAATCCAAGCTAATTGGACTCTCATGTCCAGTACAGGATTTACATGCAAACTGTAGCTTAGGGGCCCCGTAGAAAACACTTAACTGCTAAAAGGAGTGCTGGAACAGTTTACTGCTGTATCCTATAGACCAGTGATTGACCCCTAGGGGTCAATTTTGATTTGCAGGGGGTCATCGACAACGAAACAAGAAATTGTGAATAGGGGTTAACGTAAGAGTAAAGGCAGTGACAGTTTATGGGTAGAACGTGCCATATCCCGTACGTGTAGACAGTGCTAGCGGAGAAGCACAGGGAATACCCCTATGAAACCCAACAATATCGGTAAGGGGTCTACTGCTATAGGCCAAGCCTTGTAAAGATCCGTATATCCGAAACAGCTTAAAGTGTCCTACCCTACTCGTCCCTACCGTACGTAATGTAGAAAGACTCAGTTTACTGTAATAACATATCCTAATTGGAGACTTGGAACAATTTACACGGAGATGATACTGTTGTTGCCCATAGACCTAGATTTGTAAAGGACTCTATATCCGAATCAGCTTAAAGTGTCCTACCCTACTCGTCCCTACCGTACGGAATGTAGAAAGACTCAGTTTACTGTAATAACATATCCTAATTGGAGACTTGGCACAATTTTCACGGAGATGATACTGTTGTTGCCCATAGACCCTATATCCGAAAAAGCTTATAGACTCCTACCCTATTCCTCTCTCTACCGTGCGGAATGTTGAAAGACTCAGTTTACTCTAATAACCTATGCTAATTGGAATCTTGGAACAATTTACACGGAGATGATATTGCTGTTTCTCATAGACTAGAGCTCCCCAGCCTTTTAGCGAGGAAGAGTCAAATGGTCATTACAACAGCCAACAAGGAGCTGAAAAGAGCCGCACTAAATGAACAGAAGACCCTCCACTACGAACCATCCGCGGTTTACAACGATCGCTTAGATTTTCATGACAATTTCAGCTCGTACAAAACCCATACCACGACCTTACCATGAATTTTCAGAGAGCCGCACCATACGTCTAAAAGTGCCGCATGCGGCACCCTGTCATAGACCAAGCCTTGTAAAGGGCCCTATATCCGAAAATGCTTATAGACTCCTACCCTATTCGTCTCTCTACCGTGCGGAATGTTGAAAGACTTAGTTTAATAACCTATCATAATTGGAGACTTGGAACAATTTACACGGAGATGATACTGTTGTCGCCCATAGATCAAGATTTGTAAAGGACCCTATATCCTAAACAGCTTAAAGTGTCCTACCCTACTCGTTCCTACCGTGCGGAATGTTGAAATACTCAGTTTACTGTAACAACATATCCTAATTAGAGACTTGGCACAATTTACACGGAGATGATATTGCTGTTTCTCATAGACTAGAGCTCACCAACCTTTTAGCGAGGAAGAGTCAAATGTTCATTACAACAGCCAACAAGGAGCTGAAAAGAGCCGCACTAAATATACAGAAGACCCTCCACTACGCACCATTCACGGTTTATTAGATTTTCATGACAATTTCAGCTCGTACAAGACCCATACCACGACCTTACCATGAATTTTCAGAGAGCCTAAAAATGTCGCATGCGGCACCCTGTCATAGACTAAGCCTTGTAAAGGATCCTATATCTGAAAAAGCTTATAGACTTCTACCCTGTTCGTGTCTCTGCCGTACGGAATGTTTAAAGACTTAATTTACTATTAGTGTAATATACATCGAAAAATTGACTCGGCACCGGGAGTCGAACCCGGACAACCCTGTCTTTCGCGGACAAT
>JAOEHK010017464.1:0-10164 GCA_025447835.1 Labidoglobus nevermanni | reverse complement strand
GTTCCATCGTGACATTAATAAACGAAAGAGGTTACCACCAGCGACTACTACCCCGATCATAGCTCTATTTGATACAGCTACACATCGGCAAGTTTCTAACAATTATTGCAGTGGGTTAATTGTTTAAAATTAAATTGCGTATTAAAGAAGGGTTTGTCAATAGAATCTATGGTAGTATAATCAGAACTATTAAGTAGATGGTGGTTACTCACTTCACTAATCACCTTAATAAACAATTGAAGTTTATATTATAACTACTACTACTAGAAATACAAAAGTTGTCTCATTTTGTCCAGATTGTCCTGATCAACCTCAACTTTGTATAGACCGTTTTAAAGTTTCCATTGAAATATATTTTTAAATAAATGTATATTACTATTTAATAACTTGAAATAACTTTCTAATTACCTACCAAATCAACTAGTAACCGTCACCCAACTAAGCGTCAGCCAAGTAAGCATCATCCGTATGTATCATGCTCACTCAACTGAACTGAATAAACGTCAGCCACACTCGGATACCTTTCAACTAAGTCAATGTCACTCAAGTGAGAGTCGCCCGAGTCCGGGTGACGCGGCCTATTCAGGCTTTTTTCCGTCACTCGAAAACGGGCGACGCGGCAGTCAACTTGTTAAGACGGGATTGTGATGAATTACGGCAGTGATGGCGAACCTTTTGAGCTGAGTGTGTCAACATTTGAAAAATATAAACATAATTTATTGTGGCGTGTCACACATCACAAAAGTATATCTCTATCTCGACCAAAACTCTCCCTTGGACTGTCTTTTTACTATTTGCTCATGCTCGCGTAGCCTCATTCCGGTTTCTTTCCTCCACATTCCAGTTCCTTTCCCCCACATTCCAGTTCGTGCTTCCGCGAACTCAAGTAGCGCTTACAGAGTTATAAAAATCATCCAATACCCGTGTCGCCAAAATTATGCTCACGTGTCAGCATTGAGACGCGTTCGCCATCACTGAATTAAAGCCTTGAATATGTCGCAGAATTCTAGCCATGCGGTAGCTTCGCCGTCGAAGTGCAGCGCGATTTTGGTCAACTGGACCGCTTGCTTCGTGGTTGCTACCGACTCGCGGGCTTCCGGTCGGAAGGATAGAGACTCCGAGCGAAATGATAAGCTAGTTGCATTGCAATTGAGAAGTGTTCGTTCACGAATGACTCCCTTTCCTTTGTTTCTGCTTGAGGCAGTTCCGCTTCGGTGAGCTCAATCTCGAAATCTTGAACTCCTCTAGCACGAGTTTGATATGAGTCGTAAACCGCGCTTTCGATTCAGTAACGACATTGGAACTTGGTCCTTCAGACTACCATGCTAAGTAAGTCCATGCGTGAGGTAGAGTAGCGGTTCTCAACCTTTTTGTGCCCGCGTACCGGTAAAATAATTCACGGAGCAGTGATATCTTTATAAAAAAAATTTACTAGGTACTGAAGAAATATATACTACATAATTTAATTGTAAGATTTTTAGTATCATTTACTTACAAATGTAAAGATATGTATAATAATCTCTTCTCTTTATATAAAAATGAAGTGTGCGTGGCTGTGTGTGTATGTGTGTGTCTTCTATTTACTCCTAAATTACAAACATTACGATGGAAATTATATATTGAGCATGTTCCGTGTACTTCTGGGAAACCTCTAACGTAAAGGAAAATTGGAAGTTATAGCGAAGAGACCAACACTTTTCACGACATACGGCACGGTAATACTGCTCGAATGCAGTCTACTGCCTATGCGTCTTTGTCCGTTGCCAAGCAACGATTGTTTACCGAACGAATGCGCACGGGAATGAATTTTCCATGCAATATCAAGTAGGTTGAGACAGTGGGGTACGACACTGCAAACAGATTGCTAACCGATGGGCGGGCAGAACAGACGGACGGGTAGATACGCAACCAGCGGTTGAGAATAGCTGAGTTAGTGGATAGTTGTACCCCCGATTACGTACGAGAAGTTTTCGGTTGTTCTCCGACATCGTTACACGTGGAGACACTCGGGTTTTTGAGAGAGAACTTTTGAGGATTCACCAACGATTTTCAGAGCACTCGTAAAACAGCGACGTTGGCGACGATGCATTCGACTTGTCGGCTTGTCCTTGGAATACGGTGTTACTTGGTGAGGACTTACGGTGATGAGTAATGATTTTAAACGTCGTGATGTAATCATCCAACTCGAAGGACTATTTGGTTTGAGGTTCATTGAGTCTTTAGAACTTTTCATTTCGCGTACTTATAGAGGATAGCAAAAGGCTTCTCTGACTCTAATAGGTCAGGGTCTAACACGTCAGTGCACAGAAGTGCCGAGTCACTGAATGATCACTTTGTTGATTACACCACGCAAAGAACTTCTTTCGGGTAGGTGTAGAAACGACCTTACTTCTTGAATTAGCAATCGCAACTGCGCGGACTTATATTTACAACTAGTGGAGTACCCAGCGTTGCCTGGGTTCTATTAGTATTTGATCATCTGCCCGTTCGCCAGTTTGCAATCATTTGATGTTTTTCGGAAATAACTTGATATGCAAAATAAATTCCCGTTTGCAAGGCCAGCGCAGGTCATAGGAGCAGCGGAGTGATCCACCGCGTGAAGCAGGATCTAGAAAGCTGAAAAGCGGCTCTACCCCAGCGTGGGGTGTATAGCCAGTAAATAATAATAATAATAAGGCCAGCGCTGTGTGATGAATACCCGGAGGTCCCGTCATTTATTCTTGGGTATGCCCTTTGCTTGCCCTCGGTGTCACTTCAAAAAAATCCAATACTTCCCAATTTTAGTGCCCCTAAGATAAAGTGCCCCGATAAAAAGTGGCAATTGCTTTCATGAGGAGTCGAGCCTACCTCGCGAGTGTATCTGTCGCAGGGAAATGAATTCACGATTCAATAAAATCTCTAGGGATTTTATTGAATCGTGAATCTCTAGGGATTTTATTGAATCCAGGTAGATCGCAAAATGACAACTCTGTTTGAATTCCTCGGTCATTTTGGTACCTTCTAAAATTTCTTCACTCGTCCACAAAGCTGTCTCATTATGATGGCGAATTTTAAAATGTTAAGTGATTGCCGAATTTAACTGCGAATATTTTGCATTGCTAGTAGAGCCTTCTGGGTAGGCGAAACTGGGGGTCAAACCAAAGCTGATACACTAGCAGTCTACAGCGGAGCTTAGGCCAATAGCAACCTATGGTGCGCTTGTCTGGTGGCCTAAGGTACTCCAGGCGCATGCCAAACGGAGCCATCAGGGCTTTCAGCGGCTGGGGATGATCGGTGCCATGCAGACAACCCCCACTGCGGCAATGGAAGTGTTGCTGGACCTACTTCCACTGCAGGAGCAGATTAAAGGAGAAGGTCTACTCACAGCCCTACGTATGGGCCTTGAAAGTTCCGGTCAGGGGGCTGCTATTCACGGATTGTGGAACTAATAGAGCCACACATACAGGGCGCGCCATTAGAGGGGATGCCGGTGGAATATGATTTTCGTAGCCATCACTCGGCAATCGTTGCGGATTCCCGGGAGAAGGTAATCGAGGATCATTCTAGCCGTCTGAGATGGCATATGTGCTGGTACACTAACGCATCGATAACAGCAGGAGGGGCGCGACTAGGGGTGGTGCGTCCTGGATGCAGGGAGGCCATCCCGATGGGTCCTGGCCCCTCCCTGGTGCAAACCGACACAGTACAATAGGTCTTTTAGGCCGCGATGCTTGGGGCGATTGGTGTCCAGAGACCCCCATACTAATAAAAAAATTGCATTTATTATTTATTGTACCCTTTTCCCATGGTACCCTTTTATGATTTTGCAGATTATTTTGCGCGCAATTCACTGCTACCTGCAGAACACCCGACCTCCGGCGGCCCGTTTACATACGCATGTTAAACAACCGCTACAAGTACAACTTTCGAATCACGAGGCTTTTCTAATTGTCTTTCCTTCTACATTTATCCAGGAGTACACGGATCATGTCCAATATTTCACTTTAATGGAATTATTTTAATTTTACGAGGAGACTCTGCATACCCACAGACGGATACAAATGCATGCATTCATTTTTATATGCATAGACAATGCATACCTACGTGCACATCCACGGGCGACAGCAGACAGGGTGATAAATTGTGAATGTACAAATTAAGTACAAAAATAGGCGGTGACATTACAATTTCCCAAAACAAGATCAGATATTCCAGGAGAAAGCCGCGCGAAAGTGTCTTCGTATTAGCCGATTGTAAATGGCGAGAACGGGGGTCCTAAACACAAAATGAAAATTCGCGGCAGCGCTGCAGCAAACTCGTCGCACCCGAAACTGCATTAATGCTTGCACATGAATATGGAAGTATTATTAATCAGTTAGCAAATTCATTTTCAAAATAGAATTAACTGTCATTAGATGATCAAAGCTTGATCAAACCTTAAAGAAATTGTTTACTTGCTCTCATACCTTGTATCTTGAATTTGAGCAAAACTTGCATAGTTTGATTTTCTGCCTGCAAACTACTGCGTGCATTTTAATGGACACGAATATGTAGATTTTTGGTCTGAATCCTATGATGTTCATAAAATATTTGCCAATTTAGTAATTTGGAGAAAGAAATTTGGAATAAGAATCGTGCTTAATTAACGTTCCTTGCTTTCAGTTCTGGGCAGCGTACGTACCCTGCAATTCGCAATATAAGGATGCTGTGCAGCTTACATTGGAACAAATCGACTTGATTAGAAGATTGACTGAGTTATATCAGCCGGCATTAACATTGTGCACATCGTCAGAAGGTATATATCCCTATTGTTATTATTGGCGCCAGCACTAAATAATCAAATATTCAAATATACACATACATATTTGTATATATATGTTTGTTGATCTCTTGTTTTTATGTACCTTCAATTAGCTCGTTTTCTTCGTATGTACATTTATATATTCGACTCCCAGCATTCCAAGTCAATTTTTCGTTGTATATAATTTGGGTCTCCGTCTACTTTCTTAATCTTAGATTATTCACTAACTCGTTAGGTATTATTCATGTATTAATAGACGAACTACATAAAATGTATATAATGTAATGGATAAACTTTTCAAAAATATATTGATTCGATCTGAGGCACACAAACGATACGTATTTCCGCAATATACTTGTCTATCCACTTCTTCATTTTCTTATCGCCTATATCCAATCTGAGGGTTTAGCAAGTGTCTATGTCTTCAGATATTGCTCCTGAAATGCCTAATCTTCTGCATTCCAAACTCTTCGATATTTCTACACCCGTTCTACCCTTATAAATACCACATACCATCAGTTACTTTTCATTCAATCTCTATCAAACATAGCTGCTTATTCATAAGTTTGGTAAAACCACGAATTGTTGCGAGGGCTTCCATAACTCATGAAATTCTTTATTCAATTGTAGTTCAAACATCTGTAATTTGTCACTATCTGACATTAGTGAATGCTCAGGTAGAATCGTTAGACGCGAAAAAACGCAAATACGTACTTCATTCATCTTGTACCACACTCGTTATGAATTATGCAAAGGTATATTTGCGAAGACTTGTAATGTTGAATATCAGTATTGTTTTGTATTATATATTTTTGTTTATCTACTACACTTGTTGCGGCCGCAACTTAGTTTTAATTGCATTTTTGTATTCTCTATTTGCGCCGCTTCATCGGTATCTTGTTGTGTGCGTGCGGCGACGTTGCAGCCCAAGAGTTGCATTGTCCGCAGCTTCTTAGAAGCAATTGGGCAGCGCGTTGTGCGCACGCCGAACTTTAGCCGTCGCCAGCCTACACTAGCCAGTCGCAATTATGCACTCACTTGAACAAGCCGCCTGAGCCCATTCTTTTTTAGTTAGCAGTTGTAATGTGCTAAACTCGTTTGTTTTGTAAACTTAAATACATATTGATTTATATAACTTATTAATAAACCAACCAAAGTGTATATCAACCAGCAACCATCGTCGTCGCATTAACAACACTATATTACGTATAATCCATTGTAGTTGTAAATAGATAAATAATACCAAACGATTTGTTTAAAAATAAGAAATATAAGATACTTTGTGCGCAAATTCGTGTGAGCTGTATGGCTATGTGCATATGGCTTTGTGAGAAAAAGCCCATGTGAGCAAGTGGCTACCTTGGCATATATCATGTACGCAACTGCGAAGTGGGGAATTGGTAGTGAGCAAATGCTGTGTGCGCAACTGCCTCGTAACTGTCTGGTCACGGTCAAGTAGGCTGAGACGGTCAAGTAGGCGGCGCACGACACTGCAGTATTGATCGATTGTGCTGGATTCTGCACATGCACCCTGAACGCCGTATTTTTGTCCGTCGCCGAACAGTAACAACCAATTACTAACAGGTGGGCAGACAGTACAGACGGATGCAAATACAGTCTAACTCTGTTATAGCGAACCCTGGTATAACGAGAACCCGGATTTACCGAGGAAAACGGACAAATTTGGTTGGTTCAATGTTATTTTTATAGGAATAAAACTCGCTTCTTACGAGCAAACCCCGGTTTTAGCGAGTTAGTTCGTGGGCCTCGTAAAATTTTTATTTGAATTGCTGCCTCCGCTCAGTAGACGAAAGTGAGTGATGAGTCAACAAACGGTTATTCTGCATTCTGCAATCGTACGAACATACTGCACATTTGTCGAATTTTATTGTGCGATCTCAAAACGTAAAGTTATCAGTTGACGATACTGTATCTGAATTCAAGCAAGAGGAACTGAAAAAACTAATGAAGCCAAACATAATGACGAGTATGAACAATACCAAGCTGAACCGCCACCAACATTATCAATGGCTTTTGAATGCGTAGAGAAACTGCAGGCTTTTTTGAAATGAGAAGTGCAAATGACGATGTTTTTCGAGCCAAGAGTCTTGTCCGAAGAACAATAATACAAGATATAATGAAAACGTTCAAAGCAAACTAAAAAATTTCTTTTGCAATGTACAGAAATGAAAAATAAATATTTCTTACGCAATTATGTAAGTATTTTTATGATTTTTTCACCAACCCGGTTTTTACGAGCACTCGGAACTAACCAGCAAATCTCACGGTCCCTTTGTGCTCGTTATAACCGAGTTCGACTGTAGTAGTAAACCCCAAGCAAATAGGTTATATAGAATGCATGGGCGTATTGAGTCGTGATATAAATGTGACACAAACATTATTGATCTCGTATAATATCGATCACAACTGCCAGTGAGAACGGAGTCAATTGCTAGGCGAAATCCCGCGCGTTCTAACCTCTTCCGATTGTCGCCGTGTTGCCAAAGTTCCGCCGCTACACTGCTCCCCTCCGAGCAACTGCGTCGCAAATTGGAGTTGCGAAACGGACGATCTTCACCCGGCAGTACGAATGCTTGTCAGAGATCTTCCATTCCAGTGTCAGATATGCAGGTTTTAATCTGTCTATGGTGATGTTTTGTTTCTTACCCTTGATTAACAGGGTGTAGTATTTGGGTTGCCGTGCAATAACCTCGCATGGCCCTTCGTATTGGTAAGACAACGGCGGCTTAGCTGCATCGTGACGAAAGAAAACGTTTGTCGAGGTTTCCATGCCTTTGTGGATGTAAATAAACCGCTTTTTTGCCATGATCTTTAGGTTGGATAGGGCGTATGTCTCGGAATGTCCCACGGAGGTTTTCAAAGAGCACATCCCCGTTGCATGCTTCTGGCTGGTTTTCGAAAACTCGCCCGGGAGTCTTAGAGTCTTGCCGTAAATGAGCTCGGCGGGCGAGGACTTCAGATCCTCCTTCAGTGCGCATCTAAGGCTCAATAGGATTAGGGGAAGGGTTGACGTCCAGTCCCTCCGGGTGGTTTACCTCCGGGTGGTAGGAAGTGGTTCGCAGATATTGTGTACCTAGCATTTTGTTTAGGTTGGTAAACAGAGTGCTCTCAAATTGTCGGCCGCGATCGGTGGTGATTTTGTGAGGTACGCCAAATCGTGATATCCAGTCGGAGAGGAGCTTTCGTGAGACTGTTTCTGCAGTGATGTCTTTAAGTGGGATCACTTCGGGCCATCTGGTATAGCGGTCGATGATGGTGAACAGATACTTGCATTCATTTGCGATCGGTAAAGGGCCGACGATGTCCATGTGAATGTGACTGATGTGGTCATCGGGTGTGAAGATATCTCCGATCGGTGCTTTGTTGTGTCTCCACACTTTCGCCCGTTGGTAAGGGACACATTCTCTGCATCATTTCGTTATGTCCTTTGTCATGTTGAACTAGACGAATCTTTGTTTTATTGCTTTTTCCGTTGCTCGGCGGCTCTTGTGCCTCTAACTGTTTGAATACCTGGTATTGCATGCTGGTTGGGACGAATGGTCGCACTGTCTTTGTACTGCAATCGGCATAGATGAGGCTGTCAGTGTCTGGGAGTGTTATCTGTCTGAGCTGGAGGGATGAGGTTGGGTGGTTGAGTTCGAGCTGGAGTTCTTGGTCATGTTCTTGTTCGGTTGCCATGCGCCTGTAGTCGATTGTCGTTATCGCTCCGACCCTGGATAAGCAGTCTGCAGGGATATTGTCAGCTCCGTTTACGTGCAGTATTTTCGATGTGAATTCACTGATGTAAAACAGTTGTCTAGCTTGCCTTGGGCTGCACTTATCAACTGACTTGGACAAGGCATATATCAGCGGTTTGTAGTCTGTGCTGACGGATAGATCGCATCCTTCCACCAAGTGTTGCAAATGTATTATGCTGGCGTAAATAGCGAGTAACTCGCGATCGTATGTGCTGTATCTTCGTTCGGTGTCGGAGAGTTTGCGGGAAAAAAACCAGAGGGGCTTCCATGATCTACCAGCCATTTGTTGTAGCACGCCCCGATCGCATGGTCCGAGGCGTCTACGGCTAGATTGACCTCTGCAGTTGGGTTGTAGTGTTGTAGTTCGGTTGCGGACGCAAGCATGTTCTTTATTGCTTCCAATGCATCTAACGCTGGTTGTGGCCAATAGATAGATTTGTTGCCTTTCTTTGAGGTGATACTCGTTAACAGATTGGTAAGAGATGCCATGGTTGTAGCGGCTGCTGGTAGCCAACGGCGGTAGAAATTTATCAATCCTACAACCATTCGTTGTATGTTTATATGTAACGCGCTCATAGTGACGCGTTCTTGAAGCATTTTATTGCAATCTCAAGCGCACATGGCTGAATAGTAAAATGCAAGCCTCTTAAAGCCACGACTAGGTAAATGTTTAATATTAACGAAGGTTATGAAATTTTTGGGTTAACATATACGAATAATTAAAGACTAATGATGTTGTCATCCCCAAAGCATATATACAATGAAAAATTGACTCGGTTTGCTGGGAGTTGAACCCAGTACAACGCCATTCGCGGGCAATGCAAGTACCGACTCGACCACCAAGCCTTGTCAACCATTCGTTGTATGTTTATATGTAACGCGTTCATAGTGACGCGTTCTTGAAGCATTTTATTGCAATCTCAAACGCACATGGCTGAATAGTAGAATGCAAGCCTCTTATGGCCGGTTGCACCGAGACGGCTTAAACTGGCACATAGCTGAGTGTGGTTTACGGTTAAACCATAGTTAAATTTAAATTGCGTTGCACCAAAGTTTTCTATCCGTCACCTAACTAAGTCGTAGTTTTCGTTTGTGAGCCACTGTTGAGTATACAATTTCCGATGTCATCCGAACATAGGATTACATTTTATGTGAGTGGAAGAAGGATGGTTACCTCAAATGAAATTCACATTACCTGCTATACAAAATCACAACGTTCCATAAACAGTTCTATATGGCATTAATATTTCCCGAAATCATCTTCAAGGGGGTCAGATTTAAGCTGCGTAATTACAGTCTGGGCGAGGATGTCGTTGTGCCAATATCCGATTTAATGAAGCGATGTTTGAAAACCCCAGCCACAGGGCTCAAGCACTGGGTATATGTACCGGCACCTCAGATACTTCTACAGTTTTAGTTCCGTCGAGTCCATCTTGCCAATCTTGACAGCTTTCCTAACAAGTTATGGATTCGAGACTTATAACGAAGCGTGTGCGCGCCGCAAATTTTTCTCCTAGAGAAAAAGAATATCTATTGGAGGTAGTTTCCAATTTCAAAAATATAATAGAAAATAAGAAAACCGATGCAGTGTCGAATTCTGCCCGAAATAATGCATGGGTAGAAATT
>JAOEHK010017453.1:0-10166 GCA_025447835.1 Labidoglobus nevermanni | reverse complement strand
CGGGCAGAACAGACGGACGGGTAGATGTGCAAATATTAGTAAAGCCCAAGCAACGCTGGGTACTCCACTAGTATTATTATAAAATTACTTCATGCAGTTTATATTTTGCGACATTTTTCTTTTCCTTGGCGGGCCAGATAAAATCGCGTGCCGGGCCGGATTTGGCCCGCGAGCCGTAGTTTGGACACCTCTGCTGTAGCCGAAATGGCGCTTTGCTCTTCACGAGAATCGCTAAGTTCAATGGTTTCCTATTTTTGATCTAGTAATTCCTTGAGCTTCCGAGAGATACCATATTTACTCCATTACAGCCAGTTTGTTTTGCAATTTCGACTATTTCCTTCACATCAACAGAAGAGTCCTTGCTTTCCTTTCCATACTCCTTTAAAACACTCTGGTGTTACTTCATTCCAGAAGTACTTATAAGTTCTGTTGCACCAATGGCATTATTTCAAAACCCTCTTTGTGGATGTGTGTGGTTGCAGTGGACGTGGAAGTCGCAGGTCTCAAATTTCTTTTCTTAGTTCCTGTCACGAAGTTCTCGCCAAGGGGAGGACAAATTTCTTTGCCACTAATCTTGTTGCGCACTGAGTGCGGAGGATGGACCGGACAAATGTCATAGGGACAATAAACCAACACAACGATGAACAAAATTGTGGAGGCAAGCCGCGGTTACAGAATGATAAAGGGGTGAAGTGGTAAGAGACGGCGACTGACTCCAGGCAAGCGAAACGGCGCTAAACGGGGCAGCGTAAAGCGGGGTCTTATTGTACTACAACCTCAATAATAATGTATCCTCTATCAAAGTTTACAAATTCAGGTGTAAATTTCAATGCTTTTGCATATATGTCTCATACTAGAGACCGGATTGTATGCTTTTTGCATATCGAAAACTATAATATGATGGCTGGTTTGTTGGAGGGCATGGGACACACGCAGCACTTAGGCCCTACTATTTGGGTCTACTACTCCTTGTACGACCTCTTAGTTTTTGGAAGGAAATATAGAATTGGGTTATTGGGACGAGATGGGGGAGTTCTAGAGGCGCTTACTGCAACCACATCTGCCATTTCAGATGCCGTACTGTCCTCTTTATGGGCCGCTCGATAGTCAACGGTAACACTATGCCAGGGATTGAACCCAAGTCACTAGACTCGTGGGCCATCTGTGTCTATTGCGTTACCGCTCGGCTACCGACCGATTGTTTCTATACAAAGGTGCACATAGCTTACAACGTGGTTCAACTTATCTTACACCAATCTAACCTAAAAACCTCTTTTCCCGCGCACTCTACTGAGTGTCGCAACATCCTATATACCGGGTGTTACACATTTATATATATTTTATGAGGAGGTTGAGGCCAAATGCACAACTACACGGTAGTAACCCACTGATGGGAAAATCCTATGTAGGGCTGACCGCTTAGATAGGCAGGTTAAGGCAATGCTATCCTCGTCCAACCCACTAAATCCCGGTCTTATGCTGTGGCCGTCCTCTTGGCTATATGCTAACCTAGCTGTTAAGCCTTACGGGGTGGTAAGGGCAGAGATATGAGGGTAAAAGGCTGAGCAAGGGCCCGGAGGGGATAGCTAACCTGGTAGCTAAACATGACTAGACAACAGGGTTACTCACCAGGCCTAGGATAGCGGTCGGAGTCCCTGGGCGCGTACCGGGAGAATGGATGGGTTAATGTGACCCACTATTGAAGCGAGGAGGTTATTCACGAGTTTTGCACGTAGTAAGGCATTAAGGATGTTCCTTAGGATGCGGTGGTCACCCCCGGTGACGAGTTTGAGCTGCCAGGGCATTGTTCCCCTCAGATGGGGAGATACGTGGATCCTAAGGTTGCGAGCCGTATGCGGCTCTCTTATTGATTGTATAAAATTTCCATTAGACTTGGACACTGCAGCGAACAAACAAAACTGCTGCAAAATTATGTGAATGCGAGTGTGAAGTTTTTGCGTTGGTTTTTAATGAAATTAATTAACGAAGTTGAACCCATTGTCCATCTTTCGTGGACAATGCAAGTACCGACTCAACCACCAAGCCTTATCAATAATTCGTTGCGATTTTGAATATCACGCGATGTTTTACGTCTCGCATTCTCAATGAACATTTGAGAATGCAACACGGAAAACATTTTCCATTCAGCCATGTGCGGTTGAGAATGCGACACGGAAAACATCGCGTGATATTAAAAATCGCAACGAATTGTTGATAAGGCGTGGTGGTTGAGTCGGTACTTACTTTGTCCGCGATAGGCGTTCCATTGGGTTCAACTCCCAGCAATCGAAGTCAGTTTATTGTTTGCATTGTAATTACATTTGGGTAAGCAACTTCATTAATTTCATTTCATTTATATGAATGGTCTTGAGCAAGTAGAAGAGCGTTAAAGTGAAACAGCACTAAACGGGGCAGCGTTCTGTTCGTAGCGGGAAGTTATAAATTGCAATGGATTCATGCACCCAGCAGTTCTTCTAACAAATGGGAAACTAGTATGCGAGATTTGTTAACAGCGCATTGAGTAATTTGCATTCATGACATTCCTATTTGTTCCTGGATTTACCCAACTTGCTATTTAAACTTTTGCAGAGGGCAAAAATGCGCATGTTACAGATAAAGTTGCCAAAGGGTAACTTTTTACGGTTGTTGCGTGTCAAACGTTCGCTAGCAACATAGTACAAACTACAAATTATCAATGCGCTAATAAGTCACATTCTCGGCCTCATCTCGCTTCATTTCGTTTCAAAATTTCAGTGTTTGCGCCACCAACTCTTTCGCCTTCTTCTTCGCCATCCTCACCATGGCTTGCACCGCGTCCCGATTGACTCTGATACATAGAACGCTGCGGCGTTTACAAATGTGCTTGTATCACTCGTACTCGCCGGAACCCACCCTGCCCATTCATGGGAAAACGCCGAAGATGGTCGAGAATGCCGAAGAAGCATTCGATGAGCTGGAATCAGGTTCGTGGTGTATCGGACTAGGCTATAACCATCCGATTCATTTCACTGATCCGCGATCGCGTTTCCGACCTTCGTTTGGAAGCCACAACGATCAATATTCTTCTAAGGATTCTTCTAAGGATCTAAGGATCCAGCCTTCTACAACTAGTCTCAATGTGATCTCGTTTGTCTTGCTTTAAGAAGCTAGAAAATCCGAGCTCATGAATAAATAGACAGTTAATAGAACTAGATATTTATAAACGATCTTTGCACGATATTGACGTCATCGAATTCTGACTTGCAGGCCAATCAGTCTTCGTTCAGGGAGCGGCAGCCACGCCCATTAGGCTGCTGAATGCAATGGCGAAAGTCGCTAAGGCCAAGAACCTTAGCGACGTCCATGTATGCCACGTATATCTTGCGGGTCCCGTTCTATACCTTGAGTCCGAATACAAGGACATGTTCCGCTCCACATCGTTCTTCATAGACTCCATAGGGCGCAAGGCGGTCGCCGAAGGGCGCGCTGACACCATTCCCATCTTTCTGCATGAGATCCCTAAGCTGTTCTATCGCAAGATCATCTGCCCCGACATCTCCCTGATTCACGTCTCGCCTCCGGACAATCACGGCTACTGCTCGCTGGGTACCAGCGTCGATAGCGTGCGGGCCGCCCTTATTCATTCGAAGACGATTATCGGTATCCCACCCCATCATCGAATCACACCCATGACGCTAATTGCCATCGTTTCCAGCGCAAATTAATCCCAATATGCCGCGTACATTTGGAGACAGCAACATTCACATGTCCCACTTCGACATTGCGATAAACGTCTGCGATGATCTCCCGGCCCATGGTGGCCAGCCACCCAACGAAGTCGAGGCAAAGATCGGTAAACTCATCGCTGAGAATCTGGTGGCGGATGGGGCCACCCTGCAAATGGGCATCGGAAGTATTCCGGACGCGGTTCTTGCGCAGCTGACCAATCATAAAGACCTAGGCATTCACTCCGAAATGTTCGCAAACGGCGTTGTGGACCTCATGAATTCCGGCGTAATTTCGAACCACAACAAGACCATCTACAAGGGACGAACGGTGGGCTCATTCTTAATGGGCACCAAGAAGCTGTACGACTTCATCGATGACAATCCTAACATTACGATGCTGCGCGTGGATTTTGTCAACCATCCATGTAAGGATTGGACCTGACTTAAATTCCCTATTCGCTCAAGATTGTTTGTCTCATCAGCAATCATTGCACAATTGCCTAAAATGACTGCTATTAATTCGTGCATCGAAGTCGACATCACCGGCCAGGTGGTTTCCGATTCCATCGGCACCCGCATGTTCTCGGGAGTCGGAGGACAGGTGGATTTCATTCGCGGCTCGGGAGACGGTCTAGACGGGAAAGGGAAGCCCATTATTGCTATGCCATCCATCACCAACAAGGGTGAAAGTAAAATCAATAATATTTGCAAACCAGGTAGATTTCGCTTGAAGATTTCAAATTAGCTTAGGAATTTACGAAACATTGTTCGAAGTTTAGGTGCTGGTGTGGTAACCAGTCGAGCACATGTGCAATATGTAGTCACCGAATATGGCATTGCTTCCTTATTCGGCAAGAATCTGCGACAACGTGCCTATGAATTGATTCAGATTGCGCATCCAGATCACCAAGAGAGGCTGGAAAAGGAAGCGTTTGAACGCTTGAAAGCAATGCCTTCCTGCTAACTAAACGCTGTCGATTTTGGATACAAATACGAACTCTGCAATGTTCCCATTCGGCTTGAAGCAATTATAATACAACAATTACCTGTCCGCCGAGTCATTCCACCACTAATACGTAGGAACCGACCAACGTTCCGTAACTATTATGCAATCGCCGCAAAGTTCCGTGTGCAACGCGACTCGCCGATTACGTGATCGCAACTTGGCGATGATGTGATCTTTTTTAGTTTCCGAGAAAAACTGGCAAAATATATTTGCAGGCGAACCGCTCATCCTACGACCATTTTTTACAGCTCATAGAATAGGTAATTTAATTCCCTATTTATTCCATTAGGTTTTAGCAAACTATCTTTTTTGGTTTTCGAGAAAAATGGAAGAAATAGATTTGCAGGTGAACAGCTCATCCTACGATAAACTTTTACAGCTTATAGAATAGGTAATTTCATTCCCTATTTATTCCTCCACTAAGTTTTATCATTCTATAGTTGATAGAAATGGCATTTAATAGTTTAAACTCCATTCTGAAAAGCAAAAGAATTTGCAGAAGTCGAGTTTAAAAGGCTTTGTAGTTGCTCTTGCAACTACAAGGAGCGCAAGGCGACTCGGAGATAACGTGATCACAACTCGGTGATGACGTCAATGGAAACTCGGTCATGACTTGATCGCAACTCGGCGATGGTGTGATCAGAATCTGTTACAGTTCATTGGATAGGAGGCCTTTTGCTTCTCAGAAATTTTGGAAGGTCACGAGCCTTCTCACTGGACATCCACACCACGCTCATGCAAAGTACTTTATCACATCCATCAGCGCATATAGAAGAGGAACATGTTAGCGCCCTCAGCTATAACTACAATTCCTCCAAAGGAGCTATTGAATTTGCTTCAGGAAATTCAACAGGAGTTACTTGGATTCTAAATTAGATGGTCGCAGTACAATAGGCCTTAAGATATAGATTAAGCAGGTGTATCCATTGTATTCTGGTGTATTCCCCGTAATTCCCCGAAACTGGCTGAATTCTTTGAACAATACTGAGCAGATTCGGAATTCCTCTTCACGAGTTTTAATACAAGATGACGGAAATTTCCTAGATTAAACAGCACAAAAATGCGACTTGATAGGATATTTTGTTGCAGTTTTTGTTCTAGAAAGTTTCTGCAAATGCGATTCCAAGAGTACAAACGAAGAGATTGCTGCTGGTGATTTTAACTCATTTTAATTATTATATACAACTGTTTAAACTTCACAAGTTTAGAATACTTTTATTGAGTCGAATATAAGAGGGAAGAGAAGAAAAATAGGATGAACAATATTTACAAATGAAATAAGAATAGTCACGTGATAAAAAGGCAGTGGATTCCTTAAAAATAATGTGCGATACAATAATATGCGTTCTCAAAAACTATAGCATTCGGCTTATTTCAGTGATACCACCAAATGTAAAACAACGTGTAATTTAAAGCTCTTTCTTTGAAACATTTAGTTTTCAATTTTTCAGTTATGATATATTGGACGCCATTGTAATTATATCCTGTTCATATGAATGTGAATATTTGGGTTGCTTTTATCAGCGATTATTTGCACTCATCACTTCAACCAGTTTTGTAATTTGTATTTCTAAATTCTTCGATTATAAATAAAACTTAATGTTCCATAACTGGAAAAAATCGCATAAAAATTATTCGCTTTTTTTGGAGAAACTTATGTACTATTATAAAATAGAAATACAGGGAAGCAAGAATCTACACTACGCTGAACTATTGATTACAAGGCTTCCTAATGCTTGAAGAATCGCGGCGTTTGCATTAAAATCCTGTGGCACAACTAATGGCATTGCTGATGCGCTTTGAAAACTGCTCTCTTCTAATTCATGTTGAAGCTTCAACAATGCCGGACATTGTTGGACCACTGTTTGAATGCTTTGCAACGTCTGCGAAGAATACAATTCATTTAATATAAGCACACCTTATGCATTGAAGAAATAATTACCTCCAGCGCGTTATCAATAGCGTTGTATTGTTTCTTGGCTTCGGTGATGGCTTCACGTAGATTTTCTGTAAGAACCTGGCGATTGGCAATATGCTCTTGCGTCAGCTCATGTAGTTGCTTTTCTTTCTCTTCTAGTTTCGCTTTACATTGAGGAACCTATATAAAAGCCATTCCAGTATAAATATCGATATCAACGCGTTAGAGTTGCGTACCTCTTTGCGCAGTAGTAAGAGTCGCCCTAAAAGTAGACTTGAAGGCATTTCGCCGTCACTTTCCCAGTTGCGGAGTGCCTCCGCGGCTTCTTCCTCTTTCATTCGTATTATCAATTCATTTTTGGATAACGCTGTCGATAAGTCACAGACATCTTGATTCAATTTCTGCAAGGAATTCAGAGCGGACGCATTGCAAAGAAACTAATATAAAGTGAAAGTAAAGTGCACTTACTTCGACTTCCTGTCGTTGCGCATTTAAATCGGTTTTGATTTCTTCGATTTCCACGTTTTTCTTACAAAGCTGTGCCAGCAACTCCTTTACTTCGCTCTTCAGCTTCGCGCCCAAGTGCTCCCAGTCTTTCAATTGCTTTGCAACGATTTTGTTGCTTTCTCGATGCGAGTTCACTTGATCAACATAGTTATCGCGCTCATCCTGCAGCTCGTTCATGTACTCTTCGGTCTCCGTTTGAATGATGCGGATAATCTTCAATAGACGCGTTAATAAGTTATCCGCATCAATGACTTGATCGACTAGAGAAATGTGGCTGGCGGAAAAGTCGGAGAGTGTTATATCTGACTTGGAGACTGCTGCAGCTTCGCAGCGCTCGCGATTCCGGATGGCCTGGGACAAGCTGTTCAGACTTTCCGTATTGGATAATCGCAGCGAGGAAATCATGCTATGGCCGGAGGAAATCATATTCACTGAATGGCAATCAGGCACAACGACGTCCTCGAGAATGTGTTCCATCATCAAACAGGGTTCCGTTTCCGAGTCCAACAATTCGCCAGAGTTTTCCGAATTGTCTATGAATTGCTCGCATAAGTTGAGTTATAGAGTAACAAGAAGCGTAGCGTTTACCAGTTAGAGTGTCCTTACTGTTTTCCCGATTGAATGTCGATGGCGTCGTTGCATTCCTTATCGCCCCGATAACGGCTGCAATAAATGAGGATCCTCGTTTACCTGAACCTGATGAAGGTGACGGTGCTTTTTCCAAAGGGAATCTGCTCTTTACTGGTTTATCTGGCGTTGCGTCCGGACTACTGCTACTATTACTATAGGCCTCATTGTGGAAAATCACATCCTATTCATTCGATAAGTGTACATGGATTAGATTACCAATATGAAATAAACTGAAAGCCTCACATCCAAATCGTCGTCAGTGAAGCTGTAAGAAGCAGTTAGCTGGTCGACAAGACTTTCCAATCGTGCGTTGAGGGATGTTAAAGCAACTGCCGCCCCGGAAACGGTGCTCCCTTGGTGAACAAGCAATTCCCGGCATTTCGCTTCTAACGCAGTGAACCTCGCCTGTAAACCCAGATTTTCCTGCCGTTTTTGCTCATTGGCCCTAACGAGATGTTTGCATTCTTCATGCTTTTCATCAAGTTGTCGTTCCGTGCGCACGACCACATTGCGAATGCGCTGAAGCTCGGTGTCGGACTCTTTGAGGGCTTCGACAAGCGAATTTTTTTCAATTTGCAGAAACTCCTGCAGATCTTCGTGCTCTTGATTCTGCTGCTCCAGTGACCGCTTTCCTTCCATTGCCTTATCGAGACTCCGCTGTAACCCCCGACAGTACTCATTCAACTTGGAAATTTCATCCTCCTGAGTTATTATAATGTGGCTGACTTTCTGCAGTTTGCTGTCGAGGACTTTAAGACCATCTGTATCATCTATTGTATATATTGAAACCCATTAAATATCGCAGCGTTTTGACTAGAAACAAAGTAATTACCTAAGTTATTGATTCCGTAGCAACTCAGCATCGAAGTTAATCGTTCGTGGTTCGTTTTTAGTTCTTCCTTCAGTCCCTCTTTCTCCAACCGCTCCTGCGCCAATTCAGCATTGACCTGGTCGGAGGATTTGCACTGTTTCAGATGTTCTCCTTGTAACGCTTCATACTTGATCATCAATGCATTCAATTGCTCCTCCAGATGTTTCAATCGCTCATCCGGTATATCAATCTGCGACTCTTTCGTGCACTTTTCCACGTCTTGTGGATTTGCGGGATTGAAATGAATGCCTGCTAACGCCTTTTCTATGTCCTCGGAATCGAGCGCAGTTTGGCTGGCAGTTTCGTGGTAAATCCTGGTTCTATGCGTCGACATCTTCAGCGCTTTTAGTTTCGTGGGCATTATCGGGGTGCGTGTACTGCTAGCATCTCTTCGCAAATTTTTAACGCGCGTCATACTATTTTCCCGGCTTAGCGACCTTTTGTCCAGCTTCTGCGAGGAAGGGCCATCATCTCCGGATGCGGAGGACTCGACCACGCGCTCCTTGCGCCGTCGCGGCAATGTGGCATACTTCTCGATGGTGCTCTTCGCTTCTTTGGCGCACTTTACTTCGCCGGGCAGAATGCCGCGCAAGGAGCGGGTCATACTTGGGGCAGGTCTGCTGAAACTGGAAGGCCAGCGACCATCGTCCGTGGGCGTAGTGATGCTCGACCGAGTTTGCGATGGCGTTCGACTTGCCGACTTTTTGCTGTTACCAATCAATACCTCCTTCTTCAGGCTGATGCTCTCAGTTGACGTGGGTTTCGCTCGCGCAAGAACTTTGGGTGTGCGTAGGGTACCTGGAGTGCTACGATCGGCGGACTTTGGTCGACTTGGGATGGTTGTGGGTCTGGGTGTTATGGGCGGTTTGGTGCGCGATCTGGGACTTGATGGCGTCGCGTTCAGCAGGGAGACTTTCTTCTTAAAGGGTAATGATCCGGGCCTCTTGGTGATCTTCGCCGAGGCCACCGAGCTGCTCTCGCTACCATTTTCGCTCATTCTATCCGCACAGCGGAGTTTATAGTCGTCCAGCAACGTGGAGTTGCGGCGGACGAGGACATTGAAGGCGTCTTCATAGTTCGAACAGTAACTGATTATGGACGAGTCGCAACTTTGCGCTGGCGTGATCACTTCGAACTCTTGCCGCTCCAGTGCGGCCGATTCAATCACCTCTACGCCGCTATCGCTGCCCTCACACGAACTGCTCTTCGGGCAGTGCTCCAGCTTCACGTCTTTATCGACACTTTCTGCAATTTCCAACACTGTGTCGTTCAATGGCGTCTTATTGAAGGGATGAACTGTTAAGTCGCCAATTTCAGAAACTTCTTCTTGCTCTGGATCCATGTTTAAATCGTTCTGGAATAAAATACCGAAAGAAATGGAATTACGTTACGATCGAAAATTCTAATATAATAATAGGGAGTTTAGGAATTCGGGAAGCTCAGAAACACTTTCAAATAGTTTATCGAAGAGGCATTAATGTTTTTCAACTCCATACTAATAATGGTTACAAAGAAACTTTATTTGTT